>QQSS02225929.1:0-10518 GCA_003687565.2 Craspedacusta sowerbii | reverse complement strand
TACATACATACATACATACATACATACATACATACATACATACATACATACATACATACATACGTACATACGTACATGAGCAATGTCAATTGTCTCATTCAGGTCGTTGAAAAGCGTAGTGTTGATCACAGCTTTGGGACTGATTCACTTCGTCCTTTGCATACCGTTCGTGAAGATCATGAGTTGCGTAATAGTCGTGATGGTATTTCCAGTGGGGCTCCCAGTGTAGTTTCAGGTATAACTTTATTCTTAATTGTTCTGCTGGTTCCATATTTTTGCTGTTTTTGATGTACGTATGTTAGTCCTGTTTATTCTTGCAAAAGACGAGATCATAAAGCCGTGGCAGAAAAGATTTCTCTGTTTATGCTTCATTGAACGATATTTGAATGCAACGCTGTGAATGGTTGAATAGTGGACTCGTACACTTTGGCGCTGCGCAGCCATGTTCTTGTCCCGTCGTAAGAGCGTGCTTTTTTTTTCCTCCTAAGTTCATAATCCTGCATTGGAACTAATAATCTTCATCTCTATAGGCCATGTAAATTATAAAACTTGCTTATCCATAAGCTGTAAAAGTGCAGATTGATTTGTTTTCAAAAGTGGCAGTGACTAGTGAGAATCTAACCCTGTCCCTGCACAGCCTAGGTCTAAACACCATGTACTGTACTGGTTGGACTAAGCGTTTTGTGGAAAGGTTCCTTTGAGTGCATGTGTTGGTGGGTTGGTTAAAATGGCTTCAATAAGACTCGGGCTTGAAAAGCTACGCAAGAGAGCTGGATCGATGAGAAGGAAAGGTCGATGGATTTTTTTACTAATTATAATAATTCAGTTATTAATAGTAGCATAAAGGTATTTTTTAACTGATTTTCTTATAGTTGCGCTTCCCAAGGTTTCTTATTGAAGCTACATTAATTGTGGATCATGTGATTTGAAATGTAAAATGAAATGACTAGCCTTACGTGCGTTTTGTCCCGGCCAAGAGACTAGTCAGAGACCTTTGGTTGGAGTCTTAACTGGCCAAGCAACTGCTTGGAGTCCCATTAAGTACTCGAAACCCCTGACGATCTCGACTGCACTGTCTCACGAGAACATATGCTCTCAAGTGAACAGTTGCACGATAGATATAATATTGAGCGATATAGTTCATAAAATGCGAGAGTATGCATGTCTTTGCTTTGTTGTTGTAGGCGCGGGAACGGGCGATAATCTCAGTGTGGGCGCCATCCATGGATCGCAGGGAACTTTGCAGAAGGCCTTAACATCTTCGGTCGCGTCGGAGCTATCCAGCCTGGTCTCCTTTGAATCGGGATTTGACGACGCTTCTAGTTCAGCATCTACTATCACGGATAGTAAGACTCCGTGGTCTGCTGCTATGCAATGATCTTTTTTTCTGAGATCACTACTAAGTGCATAACGCTTAGAATAGTTAACGTAATTTTGCAAAATTGTAAAATGGCTGTCTTTCGAGCATCGCCCTCTGCGTATCTGTTCATAGAATATGCGTTCCTTCCTTGAATTATAAATAAGTTGAAAATTTAGTTTATTTATTTCATTCTTTATTTGCAGCGCCAACGAGTTATCCCGTAACAGTGCGTCCTACCATTGCTTCTCAGAAGGCTAACATGGCTGGCACGTATCTTCTTCAAGTTAATCCTTTCAGTATCGTGCTAATCGATATACCCTCGCAGAGCCCGATTGCGGAATGGCCCATTCAATACCTTCGAAGGTACGGACGCGGCAGGACTAAGTTTTCGTTTGAGGCTGGCGACAAGTGTAGACACGGTAAGGGAGTGTACACATTCAACACTTTAGAAGGGGATGCCATTTTCCTGCAGGTAGACACTTTCGCTCGTGGAATATCCGTTCGGAACCAGCATCACCAGCGGCGCACGACCATGCCAGACGGTTTCAAGCCGATCACTTCCGCTTCCAAAAAACTCCATCGCTCCGAGGGCAAGCTAACGGACAAGTTCCCCGATGCAGCGGCAATTGTGCAAAGCAACGCAAGGTTTGGCGAAAGTGTCAACGACATGCTGACATTGAATCCCGGTGACAGTGTTAGTCAATCCGGGACGTTGCGGCGTGACCTTCAATCCATAGAGGAAGCTCAATCCAAGGATCCTTCGGTCCACCATGACGCGTTGCCGGTCTATGGCGAAGCGGAGCTAAAGGAAAGAGGGATCAGCATAGACAGTGACTTGAGTGATCGAGGCTTTAGCATTGCCAGCACCGTCAGTGAAGGTGTTAACAGTATCGGTAGTGCTATTAGCATGGAAGTTGTTCAAAATATATCCGCTGCGGACGAGGGTCTCGCTCAGCCTAGAAGCCCTCTAATGTCGATATCGGCGTTCAAGCGAGCGGAAATGAAGCGCTTGTCTGAAGCGCAGAAATCGGATATGTTGGATAGCAGCATTGAGGAGGAGTCGCTTGTTATGCATCTCCATGCGGAGGGTGCGCTTCGTCCGCGCACACCCGCAGACCTTGAGCCGCTGTCGTTAGTGGATCGGTTCATCGCAAGCCGCCCCGGAGACTTTGTCGCCGATTTACTTCCAACAGTAGTAGTTGGGGAAAGCAAGCACGGTAACGCGGAAAACGCGGACTGCCTTGGAGACTCCCTTGGTGTGGGTAATGCAGGGCAGTCCGCGTACGGAGCTAGTGGCGACCAGGTACCTGGAGACGCGAAGGAAAGTCGCAGCACTTCGATGAAAAGAAGCAGCTCCGTAACGCGTAACGGTTCGGTCAAGCGCAGCGAATCGCTGAAGACTGGAAATGTGGTGATCAGAAACGACTCCAAAGGCAGAGGCGACGCCGTGGTAAAGAAGAGCAACTCGGTCAAGCGAAGTAGCTCCTTTAGAAGTCGCTTTTTCAAGTCGAAATCGACCGAAGAAGATAAGGGTCTGAAGGCCGAGAAGAAAAAGAACAGAGAGAAGGAGGAATCGAGGAGTGAGCAAACGCTGACCTCGTCTTCGGGATCTTCTTTGGACGAGCTGGAGTCGAGTGGCGAGACCAGGAGGAAAACCAGGGATGTGCTCGCCAAGACCGCCGACGACGTGGCGCGCAGCTCGGAGAACGAGTATTCAAACGACGCCACGAGCGAGAAGTCGTCGAAGAAGCGCAGCGTTCGGCGGCCACAGCGGCACAAGAGCAACGAAATGCTGACGCCCGACACGAGGCCCGTTGTCGCGTTGCGTACTCCGAGCTCGTTCGCCGGGTATGATTACAAAGGTCACGCCGCTCTTGTTAGGACATCTTCCGTCGAGAAGGAAGAAGACGGTGAGTATGACACTACTAACTCTGTTTCGTTCATATTATTTTCGTCAGCACGTGTCCCAAAGTATTGGCGATTTTTAATTATGGAGTGCTTAATTATACTATTGCGGTTGAGGTAGTTTTTTTTTACGCTGTTTTATGTGCTAACCCTTCTGCAGAATTGCGCCTTCAACAACGCACCTTGTCTGTGATGAGAAAAGTGGAGCTGTACGAAGGTCTGAGTCAGAAAGCAGAGGAGAGCCGATCTAATTCCTACACCTTTTGGCGACGCAAGCAGTCAGTAAGGGAGAAGTCTTCCAAAAGCTAAATGCGTATAGGGCTTTGTTTTCGCGTATGCCACGTGAACCTCGCCCTCCATTGGCGTAATCCATTTTGTGGTTAAGACTATCGTGCATCAGGTTTCACTAGCCATTATTTGGACATGTTATGATGACCAGAAGTGATCTCTTGGACTGACTGTTGCCGCCGGTTTGACGTGGTGTCCACAATACCTTACGCTTGCTACTGTTTCCCTGCGCCTCGAGGTATCAAGCCAGGAGCAACTGATCTCATTGAAGCTGTCGCTCAATCGCACGAGGAAGATCCTTTCTTAGTGCCGACCACAGCTGGAGTGGACAGGAAAGCTTTTTTTCATTTGCTTGAACTCGGCGACGAACAAGACTTTGTTGCAGGATATTTTTTTTTTTTTTTTTTTTTTTTTTTTTTTTTTTTTTTTTTTGTTGGCTTCAAGCAGCGCGTTGTGTGGAAATGTTTGCGCCCTTTCAAACTTGTATTTTAAGTCGGACTTGCTGATCTGTTTTACTTTAGATTAGTTGTGTTTTTTGGACAAGGACATACTTTTTCTCGCGCCCTTACTCTACCACGCGCACACATGCATACACGCACGCGCGCTCACACAGGTGAACAGCGGTTTTTTTTTCGGTTACAACCGGGTAACGTTCCGCTATGCTTGTCTGGCTGTCTAACGCGGGAGGGGGGGTATGCTTTCTTCATGGAAAGACTATGTGAAACAATTCTGCGTTTTGCCTGGAATTTGCAGGTGCTCGAGATGGTCTATGAGTGATTTTGTCAGAATATATATTTATGTTCAGATTGAGGTTGTTCCTTGATATTTTTTCTTCAGCGTTTTTTTAAATTAGGGTAGTTTCCTTTATTTTTTTCAACTTACGTTTCAAGCTAATTGTTTGTCTGGCGAATTGGTCAAAATTTTATGTAAATATTTGTGTTTCTTGTTGCTTGAGATCTCAGAGCATCTACGCCCGGGAAAGATTTTTGCGAACTCGGTTATCTATTTAAATTTTTAAAAGAGACCTGTTGTTCAATGAGCTAGCTCTTGTTGTTTTGTTTTGTGCTTTTTATAATATTAGAAAGCTTTTATTATTATTAAAAATTAAATATTTCGTTGTAACAAGACGCACATGTACGTGTTAACTCTAAATAGTCGTTTCCTTGGTTGTTGTTTTTTTCGAATAGATGATCTTTCTGAGGTTCCACTGCATTTATAAGTATTTTTCAATAGATCCCGTGGCAAAGTTTCATTACTGAAACATGCAAACAACTTGATTAACCTAATCGTTCCACCGTTCACGCTCAGATTATTGTTTTTAGTTGCTTAGCAGCAACTAGAATTTTGACGATCGTTAATACAATAGTTGCAGCCTGTACCAACCGTGTTATAAAGCACGGTCTTTTAGCGCTCGATATCCAAAACTTCAAGGTTTTTTGCTGATATTTGATATAATGTTTTATCATGCTGCTGGTTGTTGCTTAGGGCTGCAAAAGTTGACCTCACGTGGTTCTCGATATGAATAGTGGACTAAGACTTGGGAGGTTCTGGGCTCCAGTCTATCTTTGGTCCCTTTGGCCGGGATCATCCCAACCAAATGGTCATTAGCCAGATCTGAACATCACACGTCACCCCTAAGTCGTGGAAGCTCGTCGTTAATCGAACCAACGGCCAAAATGACGTCAAAAAACGCCCTTCCTACTGAGGAACAGGCCAAAAACAACAACAACAACGAAGACAACAAAGCATAATAACATAATGATGGTGATGGCGATAATGATGGTGATGATGGCGATAATGATGATGATGATGATGATGACGATGATGATGATGATGATGATGATGATGATGATGATGATGATGATGATGATGATGATGATGATGACGTTCGTGTCTTAGAGCAACCATCATAATATCTAGTTTGTTAATCGGTAGCTATCTTCACGTAGATATTGATCATAAAATAGTTGATACGCATTTACAACACTAGCAGCAAATTAGTTTATTCAAATCAAAAATCGTCTGCTAATGCTTATTTCTACTAAAGCATAGCAGTCTGCTCCCACTGAAGAAGGAGAAACTTGATTGAGCTTGCGATAAGAAATCCGAGAGCGATGCATGGCGATTGGTCTTCCACACCGAAGCTCAAAAAACGATCGCTTACGAGATCGTCATCTTTATTCCATCTGCTGAGCAGGCCAACACCAGCGCACAATAATAGCAACGGAAAGCATTCTATGGAGACCGCAGATCACGAGGTGCTTGCGCCAATAGCTGGACTAAAGCAGCTCGAAAATTCGATCCAGATTCTCATCCTTCCGGTGCGTCTCCATGGGTGATGGGAGTGGTGGCGTTCCCAATTTGTGGTTCTGCTGCACGGCTTCGGGCTTGTGTTTGTCGTCTAGAAACACAGCCAATCAATCAATCAATTAATCGATCTATCATTCATTGATTCAATCAACCAACCGCCGTGCACGCCGAAATATGCCTACATCTATTTAAGATTGCGCGTAGCAACATGGATAAATACTGAGGGTCAGCGTACTTACAAGCATGCATCGCGCATCAGATGGAGAGAAGCGGCAAGACCAGCGGATTGAGGAAAGTACTCGTGGTGCCTATCAGTGCGCAAATGCTACACGCGTAATCTACATGCGCCAAAACAGTTAGCCCACTCGCGAACCTGTTTTGCCACGATTTTTCGTACTTCGCCGCTTCAGAATCTTTTCCTTGCGACGTCTGCGCTTTCTCTTCCTCTTTTCTTTCTCCAGCTGGGCCCTTCTCTTCTTGTCAGCTTGCCATACCTTCTTACCCACCACGGCCGTGCTAAGAGTTGTTGGAGCTTCGGTTGGCACGTAACGATCGTACCAGCCCGTGGTTACGACAGGCTCTATAAGCGGAGGAGGGCTGCCAGCGTGAGGCAAAGGCTCCACAATCGTTCCTTTATATAGAATGAACCAACAAGAACATTAACCAAGCGCGCAGTGAAACACGGACTAAATGCCGACATTCATCAAGTCTTATTTGGGTCTGTTGCTGATGCACTTCACAGAAATAGGCGAGTCTATTCGATTGCTATTTTTGCAAGCCTGTTGGTATGCGTGATATTTTTTTAAAAAATAATTAACCTTGTCTTCTAGCAGGAGCATGTAATAAGTTTAGAACCCATATTTCAATCGTACTCGCGCCAGTTGGTGAAACTATTTGAACTCCATAAAAGATTTTAACTGACGAATTTCGTACGAATATGTTTACAGAATCGGCATAGATCCCCTGACATACTTTCGTTCTGAGGAGCTACATAAGATTATGATAGGTACTACTCTCTATAGCGGTTGACGGGGTTGAATAGTGCAACTATGAGGATAGCTAAACTTACAATTCTAATAGATAAATGCTATATTAATCATGTTCCAAGTAATAATCTTCGTCAAAAGTAACTCAAATTCTTTAAAGCTTAGGACAGGTTATGCTGGCCTTCGTTATGAGGAACGTCGATGTGATTAAATTTTTTAAATGGCTGGTTGAGATCATGCAGGTGAAAACTGTGCAAATATTTTTGACGATATAAGTACTGCCAAGCCAGAAAACGTTTGGGATATGAACTCAACGTCAACATTACAGCAACCCAGCTTTATAACGGCTACCACGAAAGCCTCACCTGATCTCCCTTTCTTCCGGATTCCCAACTCAATCATCCAGTGGTCGTACACGCCGCGGATGAGTTTGCGCGCCACAGTGTTATTGTGGAGAAAGATCAAAGCATTGGCACCAGCACTTAGGCAGAACACCTCGTAGCAGGCTAGGTGGATGTACTGCATCCACCAAGTAAGTTTCTGACCCATTTTGTCCGTCATTACGACCTGAAATTGATATGAATAGCTGTACATAGCATTCGCAATGTAACTAATGGTAGTGATTGTTAGTGGATAAACCTATATCTTAATCTTAACACAGAAAAAGCAATAACAACAAACAAACAAGAAAAAATCATAGAATGTCAACAGAATGAGTCGAAGGAAACACTATGCAACATATGGTGGTAGAATGGCGGTCAAATTTTTTGCAGGAAATGAAAAGCTGAATATCAAGTCGTGTGATAGTTTATTCATTCTAGAGATTCATCCTACTGAACCTTTTTAAATAATATCTAGATGGATAAACTTAGAAGCCTAAACAAAAGTATGGCATGCTTAGTTATGTTTGCTTGGCTATTCATGAGACTCCTAAAGAGACAAGAACATTGGTCATTGTGATTCGGAATTTCAACGCTCACCTTAACTACTGTTGACGCAAAAAATGGAATCCTCAGAGGGAGCAAAGTTGCCAGCGTGGAAATCATGATCTTCTTCAGCACTTTCTCGGAGAAACAGGCAAAGCGCAGCTCGTAATGCGATGCCGCCTTTCTCCGTCGAGCAATCATCTCCGTCTTTCTGTATATGGCTGCCACCAGCATTATGAGTACTACTCCCACTGTCGTTGAAAAAATTTCCGTCTGCAAGTAGACGTTTGTCTCGCCGTACGTCGAACCGAAGAGAGATACCGAGGAAAACAAAGTGGCTACCATTATGGCTCCACATAAGGCAACCTTAACGCGCGTGCGCGTAATAATAAGCTTCACGCGCACCATATACCTGGTGTGCAGGTATCTTGACAGGGATATCAGTACTACTAAGCATAGTGATAGATCGGCTAGTACGGAAGATAAAAATTCAAACATCAGGTCGTAGATACACGGCAGTTCGGGGTTGAAGATTTTAACCGCAAATAAGATTTGTGCCGAGACAGCAAAACTGCAGTCGCTCATACACAAGTATAAAATGAGGGAGATAGAAGGACGCCTCTTGAGCTGCTGAGTTTTTACTAGGGCGTATATGGCGGCAGTGTTGGCTGACAAGTTTACGAACAGAATAACTAAGTCCAAAATGAAAAGCGATGACCTCTGCCCCTTGGTTATGTCCAGTTTTCCAGTGGTAAATGGGGTGGTACACGCCGACTTGACGGGCATTCCGAAGGGCAAACTTGTCAAATTCATGCTTTTTAATGTTATTATTCAATGAAACAGATGGAGCCAATAGCGAAGAATCTCCGATAATATCAGTGCTCTAATCTATACATAAAAGGAGCGAGAAAGCAAACATCAGAAAGCTATTATGTTGCCAATTCTTGCTCTATTTGTGATCCTTCCTCCTTCAGGTTACGCTTGACCTAGCCATCCATTCTTTGTGCAGCTACTATGAGGGGTCATTTGATTGGCTTGTCTAGTCCTCGACTTTGGATCCTGGTATCTAAAACCTGTCCTCTTACTTGGCAGGTATGCCTTGGTGATCTTGGTCCGTTGCAAACCAACTTAGAACGTGTCCCATGACTGGCTACGACTAATCCAACTGTGCAGAAAGACTTAAATCCAGTCGAAAAGGAGTTTGAACCCTGGAATGCATTGATATCTGATGGTAGAAAGCATGTACGCGTCTCAGTTGCCAAGCATTACTTGCTGAACCCGTTGAGTGGGACCAGCCCAGATGTTCAAGAGAAAAGAATCAAATCTTATGTATTGCCATGGAATCTTCAGACAACACATACGAAGACATAGCCACTTCGTGCACAGTCCCATGGGGAAAATTATTACAGAAGCGACGATCTCCACGTGACGAAATGGGCAAGACTACTCAAACGTCGGGAAAACAACAACCGGTTCACTGAAGTCCTTTGTTGCAAATAATTGGGATTTACCGCGGTTTCGCCAAGACGGCAAAAAGCAACAAATACTTTCCGAAAGAGCAGATGCATCTTTTTGAGGATGAAATAATCCCATAACGATGCCAACTAGAAATGTAGAATGAAGCCTGGCCTCCACACAACGAATTGACAAAAGTAAAGGTTTATCATTTGCACTGTTGAAGATTAGTACGTGCTAACCCTCCAGGAAATGAAATTTATAACATTGCCATCGTCAGCAAAATATGCGAGGTTGTCATGACTGCGATGCTGTCTTTGTCCAGAAATATGAATGGAAACAAACATTAGCATTCAACTAATATTAGAAAAACCAAGTTATGACCTTACAGGAGAGCCATTGGGAGGTTTTAGGGATTTCTCGCCTTGCGAACATTTAGCGTTATAGTCGAAAAGCTGACGCTAACCGGGGTTCGCTTTGAGTGGCTCGCGGCTCAGGTCTGCTGAAGCCCATAAACTTTAAAAACTTAAAAGCCCAACTTTTCAAGAGTAATGTATGCAACCTTTTGTTCCGATTTGGTCTTCGGTGCAAATTTAAGAATCTTCATGGATCTGCAAAGGGCTTTTTTGTCGAATGTTAGGGCTAGCCTCTCTATTTTCTCGATTTATTCTCGATTATTTCGCACTAACAGAGATTAGCCACGAGCGACTTAGGGATGTAGCCTGTTGATCCCAGCGCTATAGGGGATTACTGTCTGTGAATGCGCGGGTGCCGTGCGTTCTGTGTAACCCGGTTGCCAGTAGCTTGTTTTTGCCTCGATTCGCATTTTCCCCTCAGTCAACGTTTACACGTCTATACTTAGAGATAATTCTGGAACAAGGATGCGGGGAATATGTCCTCTCCACACGATTTGCATGGTGGCATCGGTCATATGTATGTATGTATGTGTCAGGGATGAGTATGCGGGATGCCCGTAACTGTGTACGTCGTTGGGTATCCTCCTCACGGATATGTTGTGAGAACGTTTTTCTTTGGTGCCCGTAGAAAATGTGCTTTTGGGTGGTGGTTATTATAGGCGGCTGTTTGTATTTAATTTGTCTGTAATGGCTCAATTTCATAGCCTCTGGTTGCGCGCGGGGCATAATTATAATGTGATTTAACGGTAGAAATATGCTTGTTGAACGCTACGGTTTATTATCTAAGTTTATTGTAAGAGAGATAGATAGATAGATAGATAGATAGATAGATAGATAGATAGATAGATAGATAGATAGATAGATAGATAGAT
>QQSS02225907.1:0-10519 GCA_003687565.2 Craspedacusta sowerbii | reverse complement strand
AGAGGCTGCTAAGGGTCTGCTTAGTCTGGCACATGTAACCGATGAACTGACTATATTGAATCCCCTGATGCAGACATAGCAGACCGGGAATGACAGAGTGAGTCTTGGAATTCCCGGTGCCCTGATCGCTTTCAACATGGCTGCCGTTATTTTGGGTGGCTTCGAGGCGCGGGTGTGAGATGCGCAATTGTTCTTTCTTCAGATCAGTTGGCGACTTGCTTGTTTGGCAGTGTGAAACGGAACAGTTGCGAAGTCTTGACAAAGATTGGCTGGGAAGTGAGAATGACCTGTTTGTTGCTGATCTTTAAGAACCAGATGGAATTGAAATAACTGGAGGACAGACATCTGCGCTGATAACGTGACTTACTAAAGCGTGGCTTTGAACTTTCTAGATGCCCCAACATCTGGTACCATGTATGAAGTCCAACAACAATACATGCAGTACGATGATTCTTACTGTTCCCTCGTGGTGTAACATATCATACAAATTTTAACAGACTAAAGTATGGTAGCGGAGCTACAGGCTATGGAACCTAGTACATGTATTTTGGTTATTCCTGACATTTGTTTGATTATATATGACCTATCTTGTGAGATTGCACCATAAAATTATGTTCATTGCTATAATAGCCTATGTAAAAATTGTCTTTAGGCAAATCCTGTAGCGATAGCATGATGTCTCCTGTTACACAAAACTTAGACGGATCTTTTATCTTCAACATGATTTCATCAGATCTGAGTGCTGAAACTACTTGCAAACTAACATATCAGGTTTAGTGGTAATGCTACTTTATGGCTAGGGCGTATGTTTATCTCAGTTGAAGTATTGCATCCTTTGTCTCTTAATTTTGGCCAAATACAATAAGTATTGCACCTAGTTGCTACAGGGTTATTTAATGGCAAGAGCACTGCTTTCTGTAGGATGCACAGGTTTAGGCAGGACGGATGTAGGTCTGCTTATATGTTTTCTAGAAACCTGTAGCATTTAATTGTAATGCTTTAAAAGATCTGTGGCTGGTGTATATATCTTATGTTGACAGGCACTTTTTTGGCTGCTTTAATGTTCTTCGAATTCGTGGACTACTTTTGATTCCTATAGCAGTTAAAACCATGACATAGTGGAATCATATTGGATTCATCCAGCATCACCATATTATTCTTGGTCATGCATTCCACACAGGAAAGTGGAACAGTTCAAACACTAGTTCATACACCACATCAAATAAGCAGGCCTGACCAAAGTGCTTTTGTTCTGTACAAGCGCCGATGGTATATACTTGCAGTGTTTGCAATAATATCTATGACTAATGAAGTCATATGGATAAGTTTATCATCTATAGCAAGCATTGTGAAAGTGTACTATGGTGTCAGCTTTGTGGCAGTCAACTGGCTGTCAATGATCTACATGATATTTTATGTCTTTGTACTGGTTTCTGCCTATGTTCTTGCTACAAAGGGGCTCAAGTTTACAATTGTCACTGGAACTGTACTTAATGCTCTTGGAAGCTGCTTGAGGCTTATTGGTTCTACAGAAGATGGATTTGCGTATGCCTTTGCTGGTAATGCATCTGCTGCCCTTGCACAGTGTTTCATTTTATTCGTACCTCCTACTCTTGCTGCTGTATGGTTTGGGGACAGTGAGCGAGCTACTGCTTCTGCGATTGGCATACTTATGAATATGTTTGGTGTGGCTGTTGGGTTTTTGATGGGTGGAATGATGGTACCAAATTCTGGGGATTCTATCAAAGTTTCAAAGGGTATGTTCAAAATGCTTTTGCTACAGGCTGTTCTCTGCACCGTTCTTGTAATCATCTGTGTTGTGGTAGTACAAGATGCACCCAAGACACCACCAAGTATGTCGCAAGCACTAATTGCAGGTAGTAAGAAGCTGAAGGTAACAAAAGACAACCTCAAATGTTTGGAAAATGATCCGCCAAAAGCTAATACTCAGCACGCTGAAGCTAGTACCCCTAAAGGTGAGGTGAACACAACAATGATCAATCCCATTAGCTTCCTAGGGTCATTGAAACTTCTTTTAAAAGAACGAGACTTTCATCTACTCATGCAAGCGTTTGGTTTGTATTTTGGGCTTTTTGCTGCCTGCAATACTGTCCTGAATCAAATGTGTATAATTGATTTCCCAGGTGAAGAGAAAAAAATTGGACTCATGGGATTTACATCCATTTTGCTAGGAATGTTTGCGATATTCTTGGCTGGGGTCTGGCTAGACAAGACTAGGCAATACAAATTGATATCCATTGTGACAATGTTATGCTGTGCAGCGTCGATGTTAGCATTTACCCTAGTTTTGGAATACAGTGGCAGCATTCATAGTGTTTTCGGTGTCTTTTGTGTCTATGGGTTTTTTTCTTATCCGTACATGACTGTTGGTCTGGAACATGCAGCTGATATTACTTATCCTATTCCCGAAGGAACTACCTCCGGCATCCTTTTGCTACTTGGCAACATGTATGGTGTCATTCTAACGTATGTGTTAGGAGCTTTTATAGATAATGGTCGGCCCAACATAGCTGGCTACATTATGTCAGGTTGCTACATCGTATGCCTTATTGCAGTAGGTTTTGTATCCAGGAATCTGAGAAGAAGTGCAGCCGACAAGCTGAAAATAAAATTGAAGCTTTCAGAAGCAGTAGATGAGTTAAGCAGGTAGTTAGTGTAAGTTTGGCTATAAATTTAAAAAAATTATGACAGCTTTCTCAGCAAATCCTAAACAGACGCTTCTTGTGTATTACTTGTATATTGCACAGCACAATCCAGATTTACCTGAGATTATTTGTTAGCAGATATTTATTTGATTATTTTCCGCTTAATTTCACTTGCCGTGTTGTTGCATTCATTATTTGAAAGAAGATACAACATGCGATCGCAGCTTATACGACTTTTCCTACCCTTTAATATTTGAAAATATGTTTTGCTAGCGACTTTTAATTTGGACGTTGTTCCTATTTAGTGGTACTGCTAATGCTAGTTGGAGCAAGTTTTCTTCGTCTCGTTTGCTATATATTTAGCTGATCCTTTGAGTGCATGCTTCAAATGGTATAGGATATAATAAGCATTCACTTTTGTCGCGGTGTTTAATCCCTATCTTTGCTGGCGGAGAATCCTGTATGAAAATGGAGTTGCTGAGACCTATCCAAAGCATGAGCAGTACATATATATTTAAAGTCGATTGTAACAAAATCGTGACAGTAATAACCTGAATAAATTGGACACCTATTTGAGGCATATTTATTACACAAACAGTAAAATTAACACTCTGTTTTTTGGCATAAGTAGCGTTTGGCGTCGTAATTTCTTTTTTGAAAATCGTAGACGTTTTGAATTATATATTTACATTGTGGAGCTGGTTATATAAGGATGCGCCATGTAATTTATGGATTTTATTCGGTATGATTGTTTTGTATGAAAAAATAAGTTTGGGACCATTTTTTCTCGGAATCTGTGAGGACCGTGACTCTGTAATTACAAAGTTGATACAAGAGGTTGCGGGAGTTTATTATTATACGAGTCGCGCATGAAGAGACATCATTTGAGTGTGATGATGTCTTCGATTTTTATATCTTCTAATTGTGATAGCAATGCTGATGCGTGATCGCAAAACCAGAAAATGAAATTAATGTTATGGCTTGTTGTTGTACTTGAAATTCTGTTCAGTTCGCCTATGTTGGTAAGACTCCGTGTAAGGCATCCATATGTCACGTCAGTGTGAAATATGCTGAAGCACAGTGTCGGTTTTGTCTGTGTATCCGCACAATGTCGCATTTCGAATGTAAGCCCATTGTCTCGTGCAAGTTTTTATCGAAAGCTCGGCAATGTGTGGCTTACATGAGAGACGGAAATCCGGTCGAATACCGAAAGAGTTCGCTGTATTAATTTTCATTATCGGCATGAGTCGAACTTTTTGTTATTAGGTCGGAAAAGTGTTCTTCTTGATCACTACATTATTATTATTATTATTGTACCGTACTTACTTGGATCATTATCATTATTGTTATTATTATTGTTATTATTATTATCATCGTCATTGTTATTATTATGACTGTTGTATGTTATTATTATATTTGTAAGTTGTTGTGACTGCTTCGCTGCGTGGGTGCGCGTTCGCTCATCAGCAAGTCAGTCATTTAATTGTGTGTTTCTTTTATTGATGACGGCGTGACTGTGGTCTCCTCACTCTGTGCCCTTGACTCGTGATACGAACTACCAAGTCCCGCTGTTGTACTTACTGTCTTGTCGTCTGATTGTCATGCGCTTGACGGGCGCTTTGTCTCCTGCGCCATTGCGAGAACGGTAGGTATGATACAGCTTTGCTTATATAACTCGAACTCGTGACCACCATCCTATTTACTTCCTGAGCTTTCCAGAAGGAAAAGGGGTTGGTGATAATATCGGCACTAAAGTTTTAACTGGCCCGGGTATTAAGTTGACCTGGTCAAATCGTTCTTTTGTCATTAATCGCTTCTTCCTCGTATCCTGTCATTCTCTCTTCGATTTGTCACTAGCGGAACACGCTCTGCGTCATGTCGTTGAGGTACGCCAACTTCTAAGCCTGTATCGCCGGTACAAAGCCGAGCTTCGATTTGTTGCAAGTCAGAGAGATGCGATTTGGCTAAGTGACTTTCCGGTCAGCTACCGTTAAACCATGGAGATCGAATAGTGGCCGACAAATCATGAGCTTCTAAGTAAATGTGAAAGTTTTATCGACAAAGCTTTGAGGTTCCCCCTACTACCCTCGCTCTTTTCTGATGTCAGTTAAAATACTTTCATGCAAGTTTGCATGTTTTGCCGAAGCCCTCCGCCTCCGCTGAGCCGCTCTGTGTCATACCGGATGCGCATTAGACATGCGCATAGAGAAAGGCAAGCTAGCTCGTAAACGTTGGCCGAATGTCACACGAGATAAAGTATCAAAAACGATGACGGAATTATCAAAAAGTCCCCACTTGAGCTGATACGAATAGATAGTAGATAGATAACGGAGTAGACCACCGATTAACCTCAGTCGTGTTTGTCCATGACGCAGTAAAACAAAGTTAGCCATTGAGAAAGTCACGCCTAACCTCTTAAGATCATGATACTGATCATGATACTGCTGTTAACATACGAGGGCGCATAAATTAAGGGCTAATTTAGGCAGCTTCAGCAACCTAATGACCCACAATGAAGCTCAAACTGGGAAACGAATAACAACGCACTGATAGACGCAGGAAAAATCCAGAAAAACAGTTTATTGGTTTCAATCGAAGTAAAAGCTATGTACAAGTAAAATCGTAAACGAAGACCTGAACAAAATTACCAAAGCAGTGCCGCAAAAAATACCAGGAAGAAATTACGAGAACGATAGCCGTGACAGAGGGGAGGGTACTGAAACGCATAAATGTATCGCAAGTACGCATCACCAACTTATCTTCAACTATCGTACAGATGATCTCTAAAATAACATATCTGCTGGGATCCGAATCTAAAGACTCACTCAAACCATAGCTTCGTTTCTAAGTTAGCTAATACGTTGCCGACAGAGAAAACAGCGTTTCTGCATCGTAGCTGGGAGCTTCACTGCTCTCGCCTAACTCTTGAGAGAAGGAGCAGTTCTATCCAGCAATTCCACTTAACTTAGGCTACAACATGCACATGACAACCCGATACAACCCAGGATAGTTCGATAAATGACAAGTTAAAAGAAACGCTCATCCGAAAGCCATATCTTAAAATAACGTAGGCTGGGTGCGACAAAGTTTAAACAAATAATAGCACGAGAATTGGTCACGGGCAATCCCCAGATCTTGTAGCAAAATTCTGCCCCGCATAGCATTCTCGTAGCTAATGCAAAGCGCTACCCATGCCAGCTCGCTTTGAACTTCAAGACAGCAGATTTAGCTCAAGCTTTTCAGGCACCTCGAGAAGACAATACGAAGTCCTAATACCTTACGAACTACTGTCGACGGCTTGAGTAATTTCACTGAGCTTCGAGTTGATGGCATCCTAAAAGCACCACAGACGCACATGACACAAAAAATCTTCCTGGAGCCGCCTTCATAAAAGCTAAATCACAAAAATCCCCCTGGAGCCTTAAATAAAAGTTAAATCACAAAAACCATCAACGCAAGGGAAGCAGATTGATTTACAAGAGCAGTCAACGCTTATTCCGATGTTGCGCCTTTAAGGCTTAATTGTCACAAAAGATCATCTAGATACCATGAACTTCATTGCGGGCGCTATAAAAGTTGGTCTTGGCTGTTGCAAATGTTACAAAAAGCAAACTGAAGAGATTGGTTAAAGTTAACGCCCAAAAAAAAAACGAGTAAACTTAAACTTAAGCTGATTGATGTGTACGATTATCCAAACAGCCAACTAGCTTGACAGAAAACGAAATTTCTTATCAAAACAAGCATACAACTGCCAAAAAAATCCAACACCCAAATCAATTACTTAACCAAACAAACCATGGCTTCCTGGAGTCGCTCTCGGCTTGTAATCAAAGTGTTTGGGCTCATGACAGACGTCGAATCGAAAATGCTACCCCCTAACAGCGTTTGCTGAAAGATAGACCAAACGCAAGCTAATCACTGCAAGAATACATAAGCAACAAGACTCAACACGAAAATAACTTCTGAGATAGAGCGAAACCGGACCTTACTAGCCAAATACAATGAGGCGAGGCAAACACTGGACTGAAGAGCACGAAAAGCTAATGCGATGCGGCGAGAAGCGAAAACGCAATGTTACACATTAGGGGAAGCGAGCCTCACTTGTCTGTTCAGTGCTAGCGACAACAAATTTTCGTGTTCGCTGCTGTGACGTTGAGGGCCGATAACAGGCGAGCCATCCAAAGAAATCAATCTAAACGTGCGGAAAAAAACAAACAAAATAAACAGACTCCAATGTAAAAAGCTTCGATCTTGGAGTCAAGAACACACCGAATAAGGTCATAGTCCAGCTTCTGGATGTAACTCTAACGTCTATGACTAACGCACGGGCATGTCTTTGCATAAGTCTTCTACATCACAATTAAAACAAAGCGCTTTTGTCTTCAGAGGCGCTTGACCGAATAAACGAAATTAGCGACGATTTATCTTCCAAAGCACGCGCAAAACAATGGAGTGTTTGGGTGCAGGCTTAACGTCAAAGCAGAATTCCTAGTCACTTTTAAAGTCCAACCGCTAAAGCAGCATTTCGATAGGTGATCACGCTTTCAACAGTAAACAAAGGAGAAAACTACCACATCCGCGCGACTTTTTGACAGAATAAGATGGCTGCTCTGATGATAGTAGGCGAGTGATGTTGCAGTTTAATCGAGCACTTACGTTTCTCCGAGTCTGGCCTTGCGTGCAGTTGTTATGGGTTGCCTGAAACAGATTTAAAAGTTGAACGTCGAATGCTCTGACATCATAATATCAAATGCTAAACTTTTACCACAACCCGCTGCCACTGGAATGCTCTAGAAATACCTAATGAAAGTATTGCATTACGGATACCGTGCAGACACGCTTAGTGTGGCGAATAAGGAAGCGTGTATAGAAGCTGGACAAGACCATACAATTTTCCGATTTGTACACCAATCAAGCAAGCGTAGAGTGGAATAAGAGTGAAGCGTAGAATACATTAAAAGGCACAGGTCTGTTAAAGTCACCGCATAACGACAAAACAATGGGCAGTAAAAGCTTCCTTGCGTTAAATCAACTACACTAAGCTTCGATTAAAGGCAAGTTTGAACAAATGTAAGGTTAACTACAAGCGTGGCATTCCGGCAAAACTATTCATGGCCGAAGTTTCACATAAAATTGGTAGCAGCTTCTATTTCTGTCGACATGACATAGTGATTACGTAAACGCTCTCTGGCCGCGATGCAAGTGAGAAAGAAATACATATGCTGACGGAAGAGATTTTCGGATACACAGTTCACGTACACCAAAAATATGTCAGCTTAGGCAAAGTCTGGTACTTGTGCCAGTGTTAAAATGCGAAATGACTTGACTTGCATAACAGCAAACGAGCTGGTAGCATCGCTATTGACTGCGACTTAAACATTCCCAACCGGCATCGAACAGCGCAACCATCAGTTCCTCAAAAAACTCTATCTATATTGCATCCGTATATCAATGCTAAATGCACCAATTTCGTAATTTCTGTATCTTGTAAAAGAAGAAAAAAAATTGCTACTACACTCCGGGCCTACGATATGGCAATGCGTCAACTGTGGAACGCCTGCACACAACCCTGCAAAGCACAAGCATTGAAAAATTCGTTACCTACATTGCAGTTGCGGGGCAGACAAAATACTTCAAAAAGCACGAGCTAGTTATGGACAGAGTACCAGAGATCACCACACAGCCCGAAACTCGTAAGAGCTCTTCTACCGGCCTACATTGCCACGGAGCCAATAGCTAAGGAAAACTTTGTCTTCAGGCACAGCCAGCTAACCTGACTTTCGAATAAACCGTGGATCTGTAGTTTTAGCATGTAGGTAACTCACCTGGGGTCAAACTTCGGCGTAACACTAGGTAAATCTCGGCCAGGCTGAATCTTCCTAATGATAAAACAAACCTTTCGTCAAGAACAATGTCAAAACTACACAACAGAATGACACACAACTGAACACGACTTCATTAACAATACATAAATAAATTTCAATTCAAAAACAAAATAGTAAACAAGTAAACGCAAAGCATTTTGCAGAATCTAAATCAAAACAGACCTACCGCGCTGGCCGGCCTCGTAAAGTTCTAGGTGGGGCAATCTCAGATTGAGCAAGACTGCTAGGCGCAACCTAAAGTTAGAGAAAACATGCGTTTTGCTTAAACCTGTTAACCTACTCGGACATCCTCCAGTCATGTTTCTTAAATTATTTGCGACTTGAGGTACTGCCTTCTAGAGTTGACAAACAAGACGAATTTTCTTAACAACGAAGTCAGCGATGATCAAAGCAGCTAAGGCTTCAACGTCACTACGTACTTGAATTGCCACTCAATTTGAGGTATAGAACACGAAATAATAAGGCAGTATCAACACGTAAGTTCACAACATTTAAGTACCCTTACCCGTTTACGGGTCGTTCGAGCGGCCGGTGTGACTAGAAAAAAGAGGGTATCGGTTACAAGTGAGACAAGAAAAGCAGCAAAAATAAGAAGAGGTACCGCATAGGTCAATAAATATATTTTCAAAAAAGATTGAAGTGCCCGGAATTGCCGCAAAAAATAATTAGCAGTGCCACGAAATTCAGATCTTTTGATCATGAATAACACAGAAAAGCAATCATATTTTTCGACTATAGCGTGGTCCTATAGAGAAGGATTTTCAAAAGGCTTCATTACTGGACATCAATAGCTGGTATCATAGTGTAAGAATAAGACTGCACATGCCACAGCTTGCCAGGGTTATCTAATTAAACAACTCACCCAAGGGCGCACCCTCGTCTTGACAGCTAAAACAGCAAGAATGAGCGAGAGATAAACCATGAAACAATCACTCTTTGTCACAAACGCATGGACAAAAAGGAAAGCAAGCAGTTTAAAGATCGAAAGGCAAACCTGGTTAGCAGATGGTGGCACTGGGTGTAAAAATACGCGCGCAAGTCATACCGCATGTGCGGATGGTTTCAGCGATTCTCGAACCTGCTAGCGGGGTACAGGAAAGGCGATGGCGGACTAAAACCCAAAATATAGGCTGCCACCCTCTCAAAAGGCATTCCTCCACAAGCTGAACGTAGACCATAAGAAAAAGCCTTAGAGTTTCATTAGGTCAATGGGTAGTGGTCTGCTTAAAATTCTGGAACTAAAAAACAATGGACCTGCAAACGGTGTCGAAAATTCGAAATAACGGGATTGCATACAACTTCTTACAATTCAACACTCCATAGCCAATAGGCTCGCAACATGGTTTTTGCCAATGCGAACGCGTTCAAGATCGACTGCTGCGCATAGAAATTTTACATCTTCCGGGCAAGAGTTATGAAAACTGTGAGTTAAAAATAAACCACTAAGACAAATGGACTTTCCCATTCGCATGCATAAGTCTCGCTGACAAACGCCGAGATCATAAATCTATGCTTTAAACCTAAAACATATTAACCGTGTATTCGAAATCAGAAGCCACAATTATGGACAAGCAACACAGGAACACTATCCAGAAAAATCACACAACAGATTGGAACAAACACGCAAAGGGGCCATCCATAAAAGACGTCCACCAGACAGAGGGAGGGGAGTCCTGCCAAAAGTGGACAAAAGCGGACAAGGGGGAGGGGGTAAATGCTAGAGTGGACGTCCACATCACAATGTGTTGCTCAATTTTTTGGTCTTCATAAATATGGCGTTTCCTATTAAATTAACAGCGAATTTGATCTGGCTCATTCGCGCATCAATACACAGTAAAAGACTTCGCATGAGACTTGCACTGCCAAATGAACAGGGTAGAGGCGCTATGCGAAGGCTTCGTCTTAAACTATTCCAGTCTGATCTTAATTGAACTGGTCAAATATTTCAGGAAACACCCTTGAAGTCTC
>QQSS02225896.1:0-10519 GCA_003687565.2 Craspedacusta sowerbii | reverse complement strand
ATATATATATATATATATAGATGGGAATAATATGTATACTCTATTGTATGGTATACTCTATGTGCATATAATAACTCTATGGATATCCCTAATCCACGCAAATCTAGTTTGGTTTTATTCAAGTAAAGTGTCAGTCAGAACTTGTAAAGATGTCAAGATTTGTAGCAAAATTAAACCCCGGGAAAATCTAAGTCTTTTAAAATGGTCTGCAATCCAAAGATAACGACCTCTACAAAGGTCTGAAAACAAAATTTGAAGGCTTACATACGCTCTGACTGAACTACAACTTAAAGCACCAAGTCAACGACGCATGCTAACATGGCAGGCGTGCCCACAGCACCAAGTCAAGACAATTAAAATAGTCGGAGACGCAACTTCAAACGCAAAACGGTGCTGTGCGTAGCACGGCGAAATGAGCAGAACCTCGAACTCAACATCTGTCAATAAACAGTCCTGCTTCTACTGATCAACCGTTTGACTTACACACGTTTACAAAGTACCATGCGTCATCATTTGAAGCAAGCTTCTAGTTTCTATGCTAAACCAGCGTGTTGATGTCTGCGTCATTTAAAGAAAGACCCCATACAGTGGCAAATTTCCATCGTGGTCGTTAGCGCGGTTGCAGTGAACAGTGGCAGACAAGCCTCAAAGGCCGCTACCTTTAATAAAAACCATACTGCGCGTATCCTCTTGTTAATCTATTCTGTCTTTTCGACATGATGGTCATTTGATCTCTGTCAGTGCGTCTATTTGCTGTGCTCCATGGTTGACCTCGAAAACCATTGTTTTTGACCACAGCAAATATTGCGTCGACTTTTGGCCACAAATTCACCCGCGTGGCAGGGAACCTGAAATCCGATACGGCTTTAAAAAGTCTGTTCACTCTCCATATAAAAACCTGATAGGTCGATTTACGATCAAGATGACTAGATCAGTGGGTGACACGCTTCTGCATAATGCTCATCAACGTCACACCTTTTGTATCTACACAAGCTTCCCGTTGAATCAGCGCAATTAATTCTGATTTTCAATAGCGTCTAGCTTCTGGAAGCCAAACGACAAGAAGCCTTAAAGTTACTTGGAATGAGCGCAAGCAGTTATTGCGATACAAACAGTGGAAGACGTAGCTGGGCGTGAGAATGGCGTGGAGAGATATTTCCAAGCTGTTAGCAACGGTAGCTTGTGTTTTTGCTATAGCAGGCGGAGAAACAGGTGAGTTTGATATATGAATATATCAGTGAATATATAGTTAAATGAGTTGCTGTAAAGCGGGGTTTTAGTTTTAGAGTTGCTGTTGTTGGCGACGATCTCTTTCGACAATTCGCTTCGTATTCCATGAAACCGTGCGCAAAGTGCATGTCACTAATGCACTTTATAATCAAAGTTAGGCAAAAATGTTACATATATATATATATATATATATATATATATATATATATATATATATATGTATAGGACATGCTTTTGACGTTCAAATTGGTACTTCAAAGTATAGGCAAGACTGTTTGACTCCATTTTGCATGAACTTGCATGAAGGAAATAGAACGAATCGGAGCAGTGCATTCGCGACCTAACAATCGCGTTGCATTCATTAACCGTGCATGTAAGGACCCTAGATTAGTTTTACGATAAAACACACTGCGTCCTTGACACGGTTGCTTCTGATGAGGGACTCAGATTATGATGAAAGGGATTGACTTGCATGAATTCAACATCAGATATCGTTGGTACAGAGATGCTTGTCGCTCGCCTTGTTGTAGGTAGTTCCGCTACAAGGTGAACGAGGAGGAACATTACGAAGAGAAAAAGCTATTTTGGCACTGAAAGCTTAGTCATTAGATCATCAGTATTATCCAGCCCTAAGGCAGATTTTAAAGCGTTCCTTTTCTCCAAAGTTCTCTGCCCATGGTTGTAATCTGATCATTTCATACGTCTCATTGAAGTTATGCTGTGATCGACATCTTGTCTGCTAGTCTTTTTTTCTGAAATTGGATTAAACTAAAAAAAATTCTCCTCCTCTCAAAACATGTAAATGCTATTTTTCCTTTCCAAAATAATGCTTATCAAACATCTTTTCTTTATTGGCAGGTTTAACAAGTTTTTCTTTGTATCACTTCATGTGGTATCAGCTATGAATTATGCAGTTCCAGAATAAACCCTTCACATAAAGGATAAGCAATGTTTGTACGTCCATGCTCGTCTACCAATAAATGAGGCATAATTAATTGAGTTATGGCGGGAATTTTTTATTCCTTAGAGAGTTTCGCATCAAAGAGAGAGCGTAGAGATGTAGTGCGACACAGGAGTAAGCAATGGCCGATGGGAAAAGTTCCTTACGTCTTTTCAAGTTTAGTAGGTAAGGAGAGGTAATAAAACTCGATATGCAAGTGACTCGTAAAAATACGTGACTTGTGACTCTTTCGTAAATAAAACAAAAACTTTGGAAAGCCTTTGCCGATTGCGTCAGAAGCCAGAAATAAATGAGCTATGCACGCGTGTCCAAGCAACTTCAATGTTTTCTTTCTTAAGGGCTTCAAAAGTTTCAGATTCTGTTCCTATCTATTGTTTTCAGACTCCGACACAGTAACAGCATTCAAGCAAGCCACTCGCGAAATCGAGCGAGTTTCGTGCATACGATTTGTTCCTCGAACAAACGAACCTGATTACGTCAGGGTTGTCAGTGGCAACGGGTAAGGAATTTGAGCAAGTCAGAATATGGTTATACATGCACTGCTTCTGGCTTTACTTTAACTTTGCGTTAAATACACTTCTTGAATGCTTTAATGAAATAGCCCAACAAGCTAGTTTAATCACGATGTTTCCAAAGACACATGTACGTTTTCTTGTTTTTTTGTTTGATGTTTTTTGTTTGTTTGCTTAATGTTAGAAAGAATTATTCGCCGAATTTAGCCACTATCTAAAAAAACGAGTGAGTCAATAGATTATTGATTGAAATGAAGAGATTACGATGTTACTTTGAGAAATCTTTGCACGACTTGGGATTCAATATTTTTCGAAAACTTTAACAGCACAAGCACGGTAGATTTTATGATCCTTGATGTAGATAAGTTTTCTCTTTAGTACAGTGGACAAAAAAGGAAAAAAAGCTCGTCATATCAGCAGAGTACTGTCCCTTAGACTTTCGAAATAGAAAGTTTAACTAAATAATTATTGGTGTAAACCAATCGAATGACATTACGTTACATCGTCGCGAAATATGATATCGACCAGTTGATTATGATAAATAAAGAACGATAACATAAGAATGCATAAAATATTTTTCTCACAAGCATCAATTAACCCAAGTAAGTAGTGGTAAAATATCCTATCAGATTATTCGTACAGCATTTTAAGCAATTGAATATAGTTCAAGGCTTGATGAATACAGTTTGATGATCTAATCATTCGGCTCTTGTTTATTTTTTAGGTGCTATTCGTTAGTTGGTCGCGACGGAGGGGAACAAGATTTATCTTTAGGTGACGGTTGTCACAGAATGGGAATTGTTTTACACGAGGTAACTATCGCTATTGAGATAATTCATCGATATTCATACATACATATCTCTCTCTCTCTCTCTCTCCCTCTCTCTCTCTCTCTCTCTCTCTCTCTCTTTCTCTTGTCCACTCTCTCTCTCTCTCTCCCGACCTTGTATGTATGGGCCAATATCTTCCTCTCCGTCGCTTTTTTTCTCCGTCTTTCTATGGATTTCTTTCTTTCTCTTATTCTTTGCTGTCTCTCCCCCTATTTTATGCACCTATTTATTGCTCTGCTACTCCCCTCTCTTTCTCTCTCACTCTGCCTCTCTTTATCTGCCACTCTCTCTCTCTCTCTCTCTATTTATGTGTTTATATCTTCTTTCCTCCTTCTCTCTCTGTCTCTCTCTCTCCCTCTCTCTCTCTCTCCCTCTTTCCTGCTATCTCTCTCTCTCTGCCTATCTCTCTCTCTGTCTGTTACTCTAATCTATGTATTTATATCTTCCTCGCTGTCACTCTTTCCTTACTCTTTCTTTCTTTCACTCTTTCTTTGCTTCTGTCTCAGTTTAATCCATGAGTTTATATCTTTCTCTGTGTCATTCCTCCCTATATGTTTCATCTCATTATTTGCTTCTCTCCATCTGCCTGCAATATGGCTTTCCTTTTATCATTCTCTATGTCCTTACATCCTCTATCTTTTTCCTCATCATTTTCTTCTCTCTCCCTGACTCTAATCTTGTTTATGCATTTCGTTTATTATTTATTTATTTAGTTTATATACTTCTTTTCTTACAGGTGATGCATCTTCTTGGTTTCTTCCACGAGCAATCACGTTTGGATCGCGATGACCACGTGCAGATTAACTTACATAATGTCGAGGATGGTAAAAAAAGAGTTCAATTTTGTCCCAGTCCAGCCAAATTTCGAAGCCCAAACATTCGTTCATTTAGCTCGACAATATTCCTTTTTAATCATCTCTGAAAAACTGCTCGCCTTGCATGAAACCAAAACACCTTCTAGAAACGCTGCTTAGCCATGAAAATACCTGTCAACAGTAGAAAGAAATAGCATACAGTATAAGTATATATGCAAAAAGGGGCCTCATTGGAAGGAGGCCAAAGAATGGCCGATTTGACAATAGATGATCTCGTGCAAAGCACTTTTACAAATAGATTCGCATAGAATGCTCTACGAAAGCATTGCTAATGTTAGTATGAATACCACGGATTACAGGTTTTCTTTGAAACTTCCATTTCTGTTTGTGAAGTAGTTTGACTATCCCCTTGTTGCTTAATTCATGCGCCCTGCTGTTTCTTGCCCAATTCTCGCCAAATATGGCCTCACCGAAAGTATTATATTCAAAGCTTTCATTTGTTTTTCAGAGGCTAAGAGGCAATTCAAGAAGTACGAGTGGATTGAGGGTGACACTCTGGGCGAAGATTATGATCCAGACAGCATAATGCACTATGCAAATCACGCGTTTAGCAAGAACGGTCAACAAACTATCATCTACCGGAAGGACCCGTCGAAGCGTGTGGGCCAGCGAGACAAGTTGAGTCGCATTGACATACGTCAACTGAACAAGCTCTACAAGTTAGTGAGGGGGCTAAGCAGTATTCTTTTAAATAGGATGCGTATACTTGTCAGTGGTTGTGGCGTAGCTAGATAACTTACTTTGCTTTGATGCTACTTAATCTAGATGAGATACAGTTGCCTTGTTTTCTATTTTTTATGCTTGAAGAATTTTGGATGTAAGATTGCTCTTACGCCCAACTCAACTCTGTCTCTCTTTGTACCCCTTTCCAAACCCAAGTTTCCCAGGAGTATTTGTTAGCGATTTCACGATTTCATGCAGGGATAATTTTAAGAGATAGCATTCAAAATTTGTTATGTTGAGATCACGAGGACAAAGAATTTTTTAGTGTACTTGAAAGCCATGAAATCATGCAAAGTTTTTGAGTTTTTGTTTCAGTTGTGCAGCGTCGTACCTGAAGGGAACTGAGAAAGTAAACAACACGAATAATGGACGTCAAGAAATCGTGTTGCCAGCCACACCAGAAAAAGGTACTGCACTAGTTTCAGTACCCATTCGCGTAGGATGCACAAAGTAGTGTAGACAGAGTTAGTCAGTGCTGGGATATAAGTCGATGAAGATATTTTCAAGCCTAGCCTAAATTTTGTGTCTAGCAGGGTGACGCCTATGAAGTTTGTTAAAGTTAGTCCGGATTTTTCATAAACTGATTCTATATTCAGAAGTTTTGAGGCTTTTGGCAAACTTGTGTTTTAAATCTTTGTCGGCACGAAGAAATCGCAGTAGACCTGTCGTTCTTATTGTTCCAATTCCAATCGCTGCTGTTGCTGTTCTTGCTAGCGCGTCTGCTGTTGCTTGAATTGCTGTTGTTGTTATTGCTGTTGTTGTTGTTGCTAATGTTTTTGTATTTTGTCGATGTTATTGTTGTCGTAGCTGTTCTTGGTTGTTGTTGTTGTTGTTGTTGTTGTTGTTGTTGTTGTTATTGTTGTCGACGTTGTTGTTGTTCATATTATGGATTTAAAGGGATTTTTTAAATTCTTTTCGGTGTCGCTTTCGTCTCTTAATTTCAGGAATTTCTGCGGTAAATTTAGGGATTTCGTTTTCAGTTAGTTCCGATTCTCACATAATTTTGTTCTTTTCTAGCCACGTGCGCGGACGATATGTGGGCAGCATTGACCGGCGAATGCCTGTTTGCCGTCTACATGAACCACTGCAGTACGCGCTATGAGCGCATGCGCCGTCTGTGTCCTCAAAGCTGCCGGCTTTGTACCACACCGTCTTGCATAGACAAGTCCGAGTACTGTGACTATTTCAATGCTATAGGGTACTGTCAGACAAGTGCCACTGTTAAAGAACGCTGCCAGCAGACATGTGGATATTGCTGATCTCGTCTTGTATTAGAAGTATAACACTTTTGAACTAATTCGTCAATGATTTATTTTGAAAATTTAATTTTGTTAATGGTCAGCCGATGGTTATTCTATTGTGGGCTATGATGATCTTCCAAACTTGAGAGATACGTTGACGGATTTCCAGTGGTTGCGTGTGGGAGACACTTGAGTCAATTTAAATAAGCTTTAATACTATTCTCTAAGCCAATCCGGTTTAATACCTCATAATATACGCAAAGGCGCATTTTTGCAGACGCTGTATTTTGCCTTTAAGGTTAAGCACTTTTACAAACGTATCAGTGTTTTAAACGCTGCTAAATGTCACGCAAAAAGACTTTGAGTTCGAGGATGGGGCATGACAAGGTGTGTGCGCTTGTGCGTGAACGTTTGTCTGTTTGGGTGTGTTAATGTGTGTGTTTGATTATGTGTGTGTGGGTGTATGTGTGTGTGTGCCTGATTGTGTGTGTACCTTTAGTTCAACCTTGCATAGATTGAAGGGTGCTTGGTTTTACCGAGGTCATCGTGTCAGCATGGCGTTCTGACAGCGTGCAGTCCGTACGCTCCTATAGACCAGTCGCTCCTTAACTACTCGGTTTCATTAGAAACGTACTAGTTTCTGTAAAGAGTTAAAACATAAATTACTAAGCATATGGGCAATGCACTCAATGAGGAAAGATAGAGATTTTAATAAAGTACCTCAATTGTTTTATGTGTTTTTAAGAGAAATGTATTGGAATTTACGCACGAAAGTTTCCAGGACTTTTTCCAGCATTGCCTTTTAACGTTGCTATTAATGACAAACATCAAAAATGTTTGCTACAGTCCAGTATAATGAGCTTCTTTACGATGTCCTCAACTTGGACAGAGTAAATTCATATAATTGACATGCAAGATCGTTTTCGAAAATATATATTTTTAATTTGGAAATTAGGACCCAGGAGTTCTAGAACAAGAAGAAAAAGTGGAGACAAACTTTATCTCTTCGTTTTCCGTAACAAAGTTGACGGAGACACGTTTGGTATAAAGATTGAACGTACATCCTTACCAAAAAGTTCACGCGTTATTAGAAGGATTTGATTTCATTTTGCCAGGCTAAGACAGGCCTGCAACGATGGCGCCACGTGATTTTGCATTAGACTTCGTCAACAACAAAAACAACAGCCACAACAGCAACTACACAGCAATTTATTTCCCAATGATTGCATCGTATCTAAAAGATTGTCCAGATCTGACTTAAAAGTCCTTTGTAAATGCATTAAATGGATTAGTAGACATCCTCCTTAGCCGTCGCTTATATAGTTGAGGATGCCACCTTATTGCAGAGGAAGAAGTGCTAGGAAAGACAAAAATATTAGTAGCATAATTGCCCAAATATTTTAATACGCAAATACATAACAAGCAAGTACTAAAATATTTGTAAAATTTTTCCTGCTAAGAAAAAAATCTTAGTAGATTTAAAAAGATGCACTCGCGTATTATCACCGTCATCATCACTAGACAAAATATCAAAGGTCACTCTGCACAACATGAATCTCATCGAACTAATGTAAAAATAAAGATTTTTCCAACTCTTAACATTTTTTAGGAATCCAAAAACGATCCCCCCCCCCCCCCCATGCACGTATTTCTTCATGCACCAACGTTAGTCTAATTGGATATAATTGAAGATGCCACCTTATTCCAGAGGAAGAAGTGCTAGGAAAGGCAAAAGCAATAGTTCCATAATAGCCCAAATTTTAAGTACGCTAATACATGACAAGCACCTAGTAAAGTATCAGTAAAATTTTTAATTTAAGGCAAGGCACTAAGCACAAATTGAACTAACTAGTAAGCAAATAAACTTGTACTACCACGACTCTTTACAACTGACCAGCAGGCAAATCAACATCGAGAAAGCTACTCTAAATCGGGACATAGTGTCATAAAAATTGCGTTAGTAAGCTACACAGCACCCATAACGACAATAGCGAGGATTAATATTAGCCATTAGAAGTCATAAGCAAAGACTTCACTTCTCAATCAAAGATTGCTTAGGATTACATATTTTAACATCGATGTCACACAAATAGTTGTATAAGCTTGTACCAAGGAACTTAATGCTACTGTTAGCACAAAAATGTAACAAAATATATATTACATGGTTTTCTTGATGAATTTACTATATTTGACAATAGCGAGATAGTTGATGCATATTTCCGCAGGGTCTGATTTGCATACATGTTAGCATACCGTAAAGCTACCATTTACTTCTCAATCTGCTATTGATCATGCCGACAAGCCGCGAAGGTCAATTTGGCTGCGACTGCACGCCAGCATATTTAAATGAGTTGCCTTCGAATAAATGTTTTATTTCATAGAAAATTCCAGTTGCTTGAGGACTCCTCGAGCTTGTTAAGTGAAAGTTTAGGGTTTGGGTAAGGATTAGTAGTATGGATAGAGTATGGTTTACAGTCAGAATTAGCCTACAAGCAAATAAATAAATATATAAATAACATGCAAGCCAAAGTTTCTCCATCAGTGACGACCCCAGACCGGTCGCCATCTTGTAAGCATAACTGCCGCGAAATCACGTCACAACAGACCAATCGCAATGAACCGCGTATTGAGGAGTTAAAGGTAGATTTATACGCACGTACAGATTGCCAAGTCTGCATAAACCCGTTCACTCAACAGAAGTATAAAAAATAAATGCACGCAGCTCTTATGCAGCAGACATTAGCTAGAATATTCCTGACTGCACTTAGATGCATTAAATCAAGCAGTTAAGTGATAATAACTCTATGATTACGATATAAAAATGACATAAATAATAATAATATGTACTGGATATCAATGTCTTAACTAGTGACTCTTAATTTTATTTGCATAGATGCCGATTCCTTGAAGAAGAAATTGTTTTGAAGAAATCTGCGCTAAACATGTAATTTTTTTCTCTATTTGCAAACCCTATGCCGAAAAAGGACACCATAAGAATATGCAGGCATAGTGACTAGTTATTTTATCACGGATCATAAACTTGCTAATTACAATAAATTATCTTTTGCTCAATATAAAGATACTTCATTTATTTATTTGTTTTTGTGCTAGGTTTAAGAAGAATTGGCAATATGCAGCCGATTAGAGAAACGCTTGTCTAAATTTCAAAAGGAAATAATGAATAGTTTTAGAAAACTTTTTAAATTTTTTACCTTCATTTATAAGCTTTTAGCTATATTTTAAAACTTCCTTCTATGACCGTAGCGGTAATCAAATCGACATGCGGCCAAGGGCAGCAGAAAGTTAACAATTGTCGATGTCCCCAAACTCTCCTTATAGCCACGAAATCCAGCATCCTAAAGTTCAGTTAATATTAATACCTTTTTATTTTCAATAGAAAATCTTTTCTAGTTTTGTGGTTCATGGTATGCACAGGAGAACAACATTTGCTCTCTATTATCAGGGAGCAGTTGATATTTTGGATTCCACAGGGATAATGTGCCAACTTGAAAACGACCGATTCAATGTGAAAGCAAAGTCCTGACAACTCAATCAGGACAACTTTCAGGCCATGGTTCGAAACCTGGTTGAATTATTAACAGAGCATTGATGATTTGGCGAGTGGCCATATTCATTTGTTTTTTATGTCAATAAATAGCCAGCGGCTAACTATGGTGAAAAAAAATTTGCCGTTATTGCTTACCGACATGTGATAAGATTGAGATATGAAGGCAAAGCGACGAAAACCTAGTTTTCATGTTGTATAGAGCGGGAATTGTTTAGAGTGACGGGTTTTATTCGTACATCCTTCGACTACGAGGATGGGTTAGCTCGCTATAGTCACAAGATGAAGCCAGTGCTGATAGTGTCTGCTTGGGTTCTAGTTCACCTTCACCACGGTGAGTATCGGGCCGTAAATGAAGCCAGTTGCAAAGTTTTTAGTGTTTGAATTAACATTGCCTATAGTCTCTCAATAGGTGCTTAAACTATGAACATATTACTCTACCGGTTCTTACGAGTAAACTTACAATTCTTCCAACTATATGCATGCACAATCACAATGAAATTCGCATCTATCATCTATCTATCTATCTATCTATCTATCTATCTATCTATCTATCTATCTATCTATCTATCTATCTATCTA
>QQSS02225874.1:0-10520 GCA_003687565.2 Craspedacusta sowerbii | reverse complement strand
CATACATACATACATACATACATACATACATACATACATACATACATACATACATACATACTTACATACATACATACTTACAAACCTTCTAGTCTTTATTTATTGGTGCTATTCATCAATTGTAGGTCGTAGATCTAGGCCAACACCTTCGAAAAGCCAGATTGGATATAGTTAGCAAAATCCCCGATCCTAATTATAATGGGCTGGCTGTAATAGATTGGGAGGAATGGCGACCATTGTGGGACCGAAATTGGGACTCGAAGCGTGTTTACAAAGTGAGATCTGTGGATCTTGTACGAAGCCAAAATCCGACTTGGACATTGAAAAGGTATGTGGATAGAACACATTATGTAATTAAGTCTAAGCGTGGTTGAACATCACTGCGAAATGATCTCTATTTAATCCCTTTTATTGGTATTAATCTCTTAACGACCGGATTGGCGGCAAATCTCATAAAGATGCTGAAGACATGTCCCTCTGACTATTTATTCCCTCTGTAATTTAGCTCTACTTTTACTGTTCTTTAAGGCAAGATTTTGCAATTGCCAATCTAGCACAACTTGTTTCTTCTGCAAACGTACTCTCTTCAAAAACCGACTATTAATCACGCCCCACTTTTGAGATGCTGACTCCGAAAATGTTGGTACTGGAGACATTCTGTGAGCATAACGAAATACACTGCTCAAAACTATAATACCAATATATTAATTCTGGCTAAGTTTGAGCGACAACTTGGCAAAATGCAAACGCAGACAATCAGATCAACAGGCTAGAAGACCCAAGTCCTCGAAGGATAGCAGCGTTTCGATATATAAGAGCCAGAGCGTGGAATCCGATTATGTCAGCTGAGAGTGGTACATATTGCCATGACATGAAAAAGAGTTGCCGCCCAAATAGGAACCCAGACACACCGATACTGTGAAATAGACAGAAAGTTAAGCAGGCACATACAACGCCTGGGAAAAGAACAATCAGACGAGGTAAAAGTGGTAGATGATCACATCTATAGTCAGGTAGCCAGACATGCACCCATGCAGAAAGGACGACATACAAGAAAATGTACGTTAAGCATGACAGACAGACAGACAGACAGACAGACAGACAGACAGACAGACAGACAGACAAACAGACAGGAATCAACCGGGTTGTAAATACACATATCATGTGCAAATTGTGTTTGCGAATTGTATCGAACCTTCTGATCAATGCACCTTTTTCACATACAATACATAGATTAGCATTTCGCTTTCAATGAATGCAGATTAAGTACTCCTATTTAATGTACATTGATCATGTGACTAGGAAGAAATCTGCTCATTTGATATCTATATTTCAGGTGAAATCGAAGAAGTCTCCCGATTAGATGTCTATAAATCAATGTCACTATGTAAACGTCTTCCACATTGGCATCTATACTTTTACTTCGAATTAGTCTGTCCAATTATGAAGATCAGTGTGACAATGATGAATTCTCGTCATTTGACGTCTATTGCCCAGTGTTACTACGAAGAACTCTGTGCCTTTCACGTCCTAGGTCATTCTGACTACGCGGCACTCCTCAATAAGCGGTTCATCGCGATTGGTCTGATGTGACGTAATTTCGCGGCAGTTATAAGAGGCCGACAGGTCTGCAGTCGCTACTGAAGGAGAAGTTTTGGCTCGCACATTATTTATTTCGATTTATTCATTTAATTATTTATTTATTCATTTATTTATTTGTTCATTTATTCATTTATTTATTTAATTGATTATCTATTTATTTATTAATTTGTTTCTTTCTTTATTTATTCATTTGTTTATTTATTTATTTATCCATTTATTTATTTATTTATTTATACATTTATTTATACATTTATTTATTTATTTATTTATTGACTATTTTATTTAATTATTTATTTAATTATTTATTTATTTAATTATTTATTTATTTATTTATTTATTTATTTATTCATTTATTCCTTTATTCATTTATTTAATTAATTAATTAATTATTTATTTATTTATCCATTTATTTATTTATTTATTTATTTATTTGTTTATTTATTTATTTATTTATTTATTTATTTATTTATTTATTTATTTATTTGTTTATTTACTTATTTATTTGCAGGCTACTTCTGACTGTAACCCAAACCCAACCTCTTACCACAATACTAATCCTTACTTTAGCCCCAACCCTTTCCTTAGTAAGTTCGAGCAATGCTCAAGCAATTGGAATTTTCTATTAAATAAGAAAAAATTATTTGGAGGCAATTAATGTAAGTATCCTGGCTTGCAGCCACAGCCATATTGACCTCCGCGGCATGTCGGCATGATCAATCGCAGATTGAGGAGAAAATGGTAGCTTTGCGGTATGCTAGCTTATGTCCACAGTTCACTGTGACTTCCGAAGTAACCTTATTTGGCGTCTACAGGTTAGTATGAAATTCAGGAAGTGTACTCTTTCGACGTTTATAAATTGATGAGATTGCGAAGGACTCCTTCAATCTTTCTTCAACATCTTTCGTTGTTAACAAATGAAATTGCACTGTCGCACTGCATTATTTGTGACTCAATCCTGATCAAGATGTCCTGCGCAGAAAAGAAGTTGAAAAAATGAATTGTTTATCTCTGCGAATTTCTTCTACAGAGGAAATTTTGTCTCATATATCGGATTACATGATGAGTTTTGCATGGTTCTAACAGCAGAGCATTTGTATGCAGAGAAGACTACAGCAAATCAAACATCATCCCTTCTGAATGGAACTTCAGTAATTACAAAGAGGCTTACGGTATAACAAAGCTTCTCTCTGAGACAAAGACAGATCTTCACAAGCCCCAAACTCTACTTAATCGTTTTGAGTTTTACTTGACAAACATGTATTTCCAAACATCCTGCTCGAAATACGTTCTGGCCTGTTCAGTCCACCTTAACCTAAGCTATAATTAAGCAGATTTACTCTTAAAAGACACAGTGCTATTTCCTGTCAGCGTGTTAGCAAAATCTCAGTGTTAATAGCTTTCTCCTTCCCTTTGCTAATGTGTCCTATATTTATGGGTAACTATAAATTTAATCTTTTATCTTGAAGCTTGAATATTAATAAACCTTAACCTTGGCTGATTGGTGATGATTTTACTGCAGGCTTTTGGAGACAGCGAAGCGAGATTTCGAGACTTCAGCGAGGGCAATGTTTGAGCACACCATCACCCTGGGAAAGCAACTTCGACCGAGAGCGTATTGGGGCTTTTATGGATTTCCCGATAATTACGGGAAAGCAGACAACCAGTTTCAACCCTCAGCACAAGTAAGTCCGACTATGTTTGTACGCCATTCATTTCGCGTGAGCGCATGTCTGTGTGTACTTGTTGTATGCCTATGTGTAGGCTCGCATGTTTGTGAGTTGTTAAGGAGCTAAACTGATGAATTGCTGATAGTTTAGTCATCGATTGTTCGTATGTTCGTTTACGTCCGCGCGAATTTTAAGTGCAGCATCCATACCAAGTAGATTCTAGACACTCTTTCATTATTGCCACCCACCGTTCTAATTTACCCTGACTCCGGTTTCCACCAACGCTCCTGAACAGTGGGCATACCCTAACTAAGTTTTACCAGCGAAGGAGCTGACAAGAAGCCAGAGTAGTGGTCAAATATGGTCAGCTAAAATTTCAGACACGGACACTGTAACTCTAAACATACGAGACAAGGATCCTTCGAAGCGACATTCTTATTTTTAAATCAGAATGCCCCTTTTATGTATGTACTTAAAGTTGACAGTACCAGTTGAAATCGTTATGGAAACTCATCCCTCCCCCACCATCACCACCTCTACCAAAATTAATGTGACAATGAGAGCTGAGGGACATGGTAAGAACCGCACGACATTATTACTTCTTTTTCTTACTACTTACTTTATTACTGCTTTCCAATCCAGCGACCCGCTTTCGGTTCCCGTGCACGTCATGGATGATCCCACATAGGGCGAAACGCGTCTGGCCTTTTTTTGGGGGGGGGGGGGGATGAAGGATTACGTGTGATATGAGCCTCTCTGTACGGTATTCGGTGCTCTAGGCCACACCAAACTTTATTTTTATGTAAATATGCCTCTGTACTTGTTAGTTAGCAATTCATAATGTCGTACAGTTCTTACTAGTTCACTCAGCTCTCGTGGTCTAGTGGTAAGTGCTCTGCTTTCCACTCCGGCGACCCGGGTTCGGTTCTCGTGCACGTTACTGATGATCCCGACGTAGGAGAAACGCGCATATAACAAAAGCATGTGCTTGCGTGTTACGAGCCTCGTTTTGCGCAATCCGGTGCTCTGGGCCACACCAAACTTTACAGTTATGTAACCATGCTTCTGAAGTTGCTAGTTAGCAAGTGATTATGTCGTACGGTCCTCACCAGTTCACTCAGCTCTCTTGGTCTCGTAGTAAGTCGTCTCATTTGTCGCTCCAGCGACCCGGGATTGGGTCCATGACAATGCAAACGATGCGAATTGTTGTGCTGACTGGAAATGCTACCTTGGAAGCGCCAATCATGAGAATTTCAAAACTTTTTAAGCGACATACCGAGGAACTACATTGAGCTTTGAATAATCTCATCTCGAGCTTTCTTGAGACGGACCTACCATCTTTGAAGGCTCGCCGCCAATGTCAAGATGGCCTAATTTAAGCAGCAGGCTATGAAACTGTAGCAAATTACGTGCAATAAACCTTGTCCTAAGCAGTCTTTGTTAGCATGTATTGAGTAAATAGATCTTGAGTCTTCAGTCTTGAATGTCAGTCAGACAGAAGTCAAAAGTCTTGAATGCCTCGCTGTCATGCTCATTTTAGGTGCAGGCACAGAACGACGAACTTGAGTGGCTATTTTCAGCTAGTACTGCCATGTATCCATCCATTTACTTGATGGATGACCGGCCTGACAATCGGAACTTTGTGCTTGGCCGATTGCGCGAGGCTTTGAGATTTACAGACCGCGGAAAAGGTCTCAGGAAGTCCAACATCCCAATCTTCGTCTACTTCAGGGCAATATATGAAAATTACCCCAACGAATTCCGGTTTCTGAAGGAGGTAAGTCTTGCGCTTCTGCCTAGTCGCGCTCAAATAAACTTCGTGGTGCAGAAGACACTGCAATCGTCCACTGATACCTTTGTTCAGTGAGGTAGGGAGATGATCATGAAGACCTAGTGGTAGTGAGGATTATGGTAGCATATATTCATATGTATACCAATGGTAATAATGGGCGCGTGAAAAACTTGATGCTACTAATTTTTCATTCAGTAAACATTCCCCACTTGTTGCATGCTGATTAGAAGAATCAGTGCTTCTGGCATGCTGGGTGATACAATCCGTTTTGGTGCATGCTTAGCAGTTGCACCAAGAATAAATGCATGTTAGTTAGCTCTCGCCGAAGCAAATTTCAGTTCCTAATCGATGAAATTTGGATTTGGATCTTTGCTTGCTGCTTTTCATTTTCCCTTACGACAACAGGAACGATAGTAAAGAGAAATATGAAGCAAGGGCTTCGAGAATGGATCTTAATCCGTTTTTAAGTGCCATGAAAGACGTCGCAGTTGAAAAATATCGGGAGAAAGTTTTACAATTGATACAGTTTAACCTTGCGGAAGCGGTGGCGTACTAGCCAGTAATTCCTTCAAGAATTGTAAGTAATTATAGCTAGACTTGCGATGCATCTCAGACGAACGACGACTTTCTTGAAAACTAGGGACACTTTGGGCAAGCCGCTGTCGTTTATGACGATAAAAAACGAGTGACAATTCATCCTCCTCGTAAAAAAAAAAACTTTTTATATCTACAATCTCCGCTAATTCGATGTCTAACTACGACAGCCATGAGGATTGGGGAAATGTTTGGTCTAGTGCCGATTCTGCCGAACAAAGCCCCACTGTATCACTCATGCGAGATTACTTTCAACAAATACAACAGGCGTCAGCCAATGCGTGCCAAGGACTGGGCAACTAACTGTCCGCAATAAGGACAACGCGGCAGCAGAATTTGACTCTCCATCGCATCTACACGCTGACTGTCTATCCCACCTACAAGCTGACTTTCCATCACACCTACAAGCTGACTTTTTATCGCACCTACAGGCTGACTCTCCATCGCATCCATAAGCTGAATCTCCATAGCACCTACTAGCGGACTCTCCATTAAACCTGCTAGCGAACTGTCATTCACGCCTACAAACTGACTCTCCATCGCACCAATAAGCTGACTCTTCATTGCATCTACCAACTGACTGTCCATCGCACCTACAAGCTGAATCTCTATTGCACTTACAAGCTGACTCTCCATCGCACTTAAAATCTGACTCTCCATCGCACCAACAAGCTGACTCTCCATCGCACCAACAAGCTGACTCTCCATCGCACTTACAAGCTGACTCTCCATCGCACCAACAAGCTGACTCTCCATCGCACCAACAAGCTGACTCTCCATCGCACCAACAAGCTGACTCTCCGTCACACTTACAAGCTGACTCTCGATCGCACCTTCAACCTGACTCTCCATCGCACCAACAAGCTGACTCTCCATCGCACCTGCAAGCTTCCTCTCCGACGCACCTACATGCTGCCATCCAATATCAAAGCGACAATGCAGCGCGGTGGGAGCACGTCTCGGCATAAAGTAAGATAGAAAATCTTGAAAAATCCTTGACTAAGTATGCAAAATTTGACCTAAAGCACGAATTATTATTATAATTTTCGAGCTCATGACATTGAACCGAGTTTAAAAGGGCGTGTCTTAGATATGGCTTTGAACATCAATTGGTCGGCGCCGGTTACCTAACTGATATCGCTTACTAGTTGCGAGCAAGGCTTGGCTATGGCCTTGGTAGTTAAAAGCTACCTAAACGGCGGACGACTCTCAATGAGATCAACGGCGGTTCCTATGCCAGTGAACTAGCTAGCACGGAGATGAGTGTAGATCTGTCTCCAAAAAAATCCACAAGACATGAGCATGAAAAGACAACCAAACAGTAAAGTATGCCAGCTGGGCGGTCGCCTGGACCAACAAGGGCCCCGTTGTAGAACTAGAGCAAGCCTTGGATCTACTTCAGACAGTGGGCTACAGGGAAGAGGAAGAAGAATTGAATCAAAATCTGAAAGGTTGATTCATGCAAAACTCCAAGTATCAATCGGCACGTGGAAAGCCAAGAACGCTCTAGAAAGAAGGAAGCCTCGAAATCTTTGCTAACGGAATGAATGAGTGGTTCAAACGGGACGTAATCGGCCTAGTGGAAGTCAGAAGAACTGGTCAAGGAATAGTGGAATGTGATGGCCATACGCTGCTGTACTAAGGTGAAGAGAAGACTCATCAAGGAGGTGTTGGTTTGCTTCTAGAAAAAATTGGCATTCAGAAGCCTGTTCGATTGGAACCCGATATCATCAAGAGTGATCAACGCGAGGTTCATTGGTCAAGGTCACAACATCACTATAATACAAGTATATGCGCCAACTACAAAGTGTAGTGATGAAGATGTCGAAGAACTCTACAAGACATTGCAACACACTATCGACAACGTGCCAAGAAGAGACATTAAGGTCGTCATGAGCGATTTCAATGCTCAGGTTGAAGATGACAGCACCACATGGAATGGAGTATTGGGACGTTACGGATGTCGATCAATGAACAAAAAGGGTGAACGACTTCTCCACTTCCGCCGGCTCAACAAACTGAATGTTATGAACACATGGTTTAAGCTCAAGCCTTCGGAAATATGGACTTGGAAATCACCCAATCGAACGGCGGAGTAGATTCATTAACAACGCACGCAGCTGTCCAAGCGCAATAGTGCCAAACGTGGTAAATGATAACTTCAAACTAAGATTCAATGTACAAAAGCATACACGCACAAAGACGGTAGACAATTAAAGACTACGTATTCCTGAAGTCAAAGAGCGCAATGAGATAGAGATCAAGAATCGTTTTGAAGCAAATTTGCATGGTAGCATTGTCGAAGAAGCAAACTTGGATAAGGCACTCGACATTGTTAACCACACGATAAAGAAAACAGCTGACGAAATGATTGGCTTCAAGAGGTACAAGAAAGAACCGCGGATCAGTGACCAAGTACTCAGCCTGGCTGATTAACGAAGGTCAATCAAAGCGAAGATGAACAACATTAAGCAGGATGAAGACTTGAAACAACAATTTGCACGGCTTAAGAGAGACGTAAACAGGTATTTCTGTATTATATACAGGTATTATTGAGGAATTTCGTAAAAGGTCGTTTTAGAAGCACTGCTATGAATCAGAAGAAGCAAATCGTAAGAATGACATGCGATCTCTCTTTCAAACGGTCAAAACGCTTAAGAAAGGAAATATCAAAGACAAGAAAGGCAACCTGCTTACTGAAGACTCAGATCTCCTCAAAAGGTGGCATGAGTATGTTTAAGGTCTCTACAACGACAAAATACGAACGGATGATGGCGTTCTCGAACAACTTTGGGCATATTGTATAAGAGATGAGCAAGAACCAAGCATCCTTGAAAGCGAGATCAGAGCAGCAATTACCAAGATCAAGTTGCTAAAAGCTCCTTGAATTGATGGCATTGAGGGAGAGCCAATAAAAGAAGGTGGAGAAGTAGTAGTAAAAATGGTGCACAAGATCTGAACAAGCTTTGGGATACTGAAGAATTCCCAGCGCTTTGGAAGTCTGTCGTAGTCACCATCCCAAAGAAAAGGGACACTGCAAAATGTAAGTATCGCACGATTAGCCTCATCTGCCATGCAAGCAAGATCATATTGGAGATCATCAAGAGTCGAATTAAGAGTACTATCGCAATGCAAATGGCTGAGGTACTAGCCGGATTCAGACCAGGAAGAGGAACAATTGAGCAAATCTTTTCAATCAGATTGATAGCAGAAAAGTACCTCACATAGCAAGAAAATGATGTTTACTTGATTTTCATAGAATTAAAAAAAAACTTTGATCATGTGTGACACCAAGACCTTTGGAGAGTACTAAGCCACTAGGGGATGCATACGAAGATTATTAATCTGATAGAGAGCTTGTACAAGAGAACCCAAAGCCATATCAGAGTTGGTAACGATGTAACGGAGTGGTTTCAACAAGTAATCGGCGTGCGACAAGGCTGCATTTTGTCATCAGATCTAATCAACATCTACCTTGAGCACGTTATGCGTGAGGCACTCGATGGATTAGGGGACATTGGCGTATCACAACGGCAGAACAATCAACAACCTACGTTTGGCCGACGACATTGGACTTCTGGCAGAACAACTCAGACAAGCACAACTTCTCCTGCATAATGTTGATCACTTCAGCACAAGGTATGGACAAGAAATAAGTGAGAACAAGACAGAATGGATGATAGTAAGTACGAGAGACGAGCAAATACTTACAGCATGTGAATAGATTTAAATACCTTGGGACCACTCTGACTGACAGTTGCAAAAGCGCGAAGGATATAAAAATACGGACATGCAATGGCCAATGTTTGCGATATGCAGTAGAAGCTGTTCAGAGATATGGCGAAGAATTATTATTTCTATTATTATTATTATTATTATTATTATTATTATTATTATTATTATTATCATCGAAACTATTATTAATTTAAATTATTATTTATTTATATTATTATTATCGAAAACATCGACGAGAACCTTAACAATTTCAAGAACAGCAAAGTATACGATTACTCTGCTACTACTTTCGGAACCATTTAAGACAACTCGCCTTGCCAAAATGAAATTCGAGAGAAGTACCGTTCATGCGGCAAATAGCAAGTGAAGGCAGAGCTGAAGAGGGTTAAAGCCGAGAACAAGGACTATGCGGCAATTAGTTATTGCGGAGTTATTTGGCAAAGCTTCTCCGTGAGAAGATCAGTAAAAAAGGCTTAAAGGAGGATTATTCACAATTCGATCACGATAAAGAGATCAAAAAAAGCTTCTGGAGCTACTGTAAAAGATTCCTAGAAAATACTAAGCGAGTAATCCCAACATTTTCAAAGCAAGTCTGCGAATTATTCTTCTTCAATGGCCTCCATTACGACCTCAGCTCCCTTTGCAGTTAAATTGTAGATTCCGCTACTTCAGAAACCACAGGCGAGCTTCAGTTTAAAGCCACCTTCGTATAAAGAAATTTGCAAAATTTTAAACAAGATGAAATCATCTGGTTCTCCTTGCCCTCTTAATAAAATTTCTATAATTGCCTTCAAACGTTGCCGCTATCTACGCAGCTGCATAACGGCAAATGGTGCTGTAGTCTGTTCAACAAAACGTATACCCTCTCCGTGGCGTAAAGCAATAACCATACTTGTTGATAAGCAAGGCGATGTCACGCAACCGGAAAACTTTCGTCCAATTACTCTTGAGCCGGTATCCCTGAAGATACTTACGGAATCGAATTTATTCTTTTCTGATTGAGAATCAGTACGCGGAGAGCTACATTCAATAAGGCTTTATTCCGGGTATGAATGGAACCTTTAAACACATTGCATCTATGTCGTACATCATCAGCTATGCACGCTTAAAACAAAGAAGTGTTGTAATCT
>QQSS02225863.1:0-10520 GCA_003687565.2 Craspedacusta sowerbii | reverse complement strand
GTCGAATGTAAGTAATGTTATTTTTTTGGAGCATTTATAGAGGAAATAAATCTTTGTTGTTGTTGTTGTTGTTGTTGGAATATTGAGTTCTAGATGAATTTCAAGATCAGATAATCTCTTAGTATTCTAAGAGCTATTAGTAGTGTTGATACTGATTTAAACCATGGCCATGACTCAGTATTCACTGACATAGCCTCAACCCAGACTTTCAAGGCAACTCCCAACTTTATATTCTCAAAACAACATGCTATGCTCTGGAGATTTTTAAAACACGTATGGTACCTTAAAGTACTTCGAACCTTATTTGTCACTCGCAAAGAAGGCGCCCTACATTTTCTTCAAAACGTGCGAGAACGAGGTCCTGGTATGCGCTAGGATGTCAGTACTGCAATCAACTACCTAGTTCTACGGTGGACTGCTCTATGTTATTAACGTGAGTGATGACTGCTTTATAATGCTGCTTTAATTGCTAATTGGTAGTATTGTGTTGTGAAAATGCATCTCTGGTTTCGCAAACTCATGGCCTTTCGCTAAGATGACGTAACCACCATGAAGGTTAATAAATCCGCAGCCTTCGTTCTTTTTGCGACCATGAGCACGTTTCGGAGCTTTTTTTAACAATCTACTATTCGATGATGTATTCAAGGCAGAAGCTTGAAAATCCATGAGCTTGCCAGATTTTCCAAGGGATGTAAGATGACGTGACCATTATGCATCGAGAGAGCGGCTTGCTTTACACTTTGACCCCCAAACAACATCAACAAGAATCTATCAGTAAAGGCGTAACTAAAGCAAGCTTACAAAACGCAAATACTTAGTAGTCTAGAATGTTGTGCTAACCAGTTATGGTTTTTTTTTTTTACAATTTTTCATGGGCATCTTCATGGTCGGGGCTAATCAGATCGAGTTTGTCACCTATCATGAGCTCTATTTATAATCTCCCGATGAAAGTAATATCAATAAGCAGGAATGAGAGACACAATCGGAGACATAGGTCAGTTACCATAACCTCAGAGTTGATGCCTCAAAGAAAAAGTAAATTCTTAACGGTTAATGGCGATAAGCAAACTCAAGGACCGCGTGAGCAAATCATTCTACCTTGATCATTGGGCCCGCACAGAGACCAAAACTGCTTAGCATTAACGAGGTAATGTTGTAGGGACCGCCTACTCAAGCAGAGGACTCAAGTGAGACGTGGTTTAAACGAAGTAAAAAATGTATGCTTGACACCTTGAATATGAACAAAACAATCGCCAGCATTTGGATATCAGCATAAATGATCCATTCAACGATATATCATGCATATCTTATCATCAATATAGATCATAAAGTTGATGAAAGCGTAATTAATTTTCAAGGAGGAACCAGCACTAAGCAGTTCTCAAGCCATCATCATATCACACCGTAAATAGGAAAAACCATCACCAAAAATATTTGGCAAACCATCATCACATCATAACCATCTACTGCACCATAGAAGAACGGACAATTTAAAAAAAGGGGAAGTACTATCAAGAAATGAACTTAATATATAAAAGTTGCATCACAAAGTCATAATTCAGTTAAGGAGTGCACTTGAATATCATGACTTCTTTCTTTAACAGATATCTGCATACAGAGTTATATATACGAAGCAAATAATAATGACGTGATGTGCTTTTTTAAAATAAACTTAAAATTGTGTGCTTTACTTTTTAGATCGCAGAGGCTATTGCAAGTGACAGCAGCACTATTGTAATTAATGTTGCTGCTACCATATTTCTCAGAACGCTTGAGTGGTATTGATAACTTTGGTAGAATATGGGCTCGTTCTTAAATGAAAGTAGTCATCAAACACTCTAGGTAGTTTTTTATTGAACCAGTCATGCATTAACAAGCACAAGTTGACTTATGGCTATCTTTTATTTTAGTAATCCAACATGCAATAAATGTTTGTGAGGTCGGTCTTATTGCCTGCTTTTGAATACAAATGTTCTGTTTAGCACATTTTCGTCAGAAATTCCACAAGCCATGCATCCATAGGTCATTAGAGTGTGAAAAAGGCTGAGTAAAGTGATTTGATTGTAACTCAATCCACGAAGTGTGTAATTTTTTATATAGTAAATACGTTTGGATTTGCCAATTTATTTGTTATTACAGTGTGATCAGCTTTCCATGAAAGGAAAGAGTCGAAGATCACTGCGAGGTATCTTACTTTATTCGACATAAATATATTTTTAGAGTTTACTTTGAAGTGACACTAGCGTTGCAGCGTTGTCTCTGAGGTCTAAACAACATAACTTCAGATTTACTTTTATTGAGTGACAACCCATTGGCACAAAGCCAATCGTAAACTCCAGAAATCTCGCGATTCATCGTCCGTTTCCTTTGCTTTGGAGACCTACTCCGGTACACAATAGTGGTATCATCATCAAAATGTTCCGCAACACCAATAGAGAGACATCTGCGAAAATCACTTTTAAAGAAATGCCTTTTGAAAGTCCAAAAACAAGCCATAACCGTACTCACCACGATCAAGAATATCGCTTACTGAAGATTATTTAGTGCGTGATTTGTGAAGTTTTGCATATGTCCAACCATGAAGTTTTGCATATGTCCAAGCATATATATCCTATGCAAATGTAGCATGAGGCAGAACTAATAGGACAAAATTAGAAAGAATCCATAAACTTCAGGAGGAGCCTGTAATAATTATATCGTATGCTGAAAAAACTGCTCATTCAGAACCGCTAGCAAAATATCATGAAATCTTAAACACCTATAATTGGAATATTTTCCAAACCTTTTTCCCAGAACCAGCATAGCATACTTCCAACTGCGTTTGGCAAATATTTTGAAAGAGCTTACCATCGTTACAAATATCGATTGACGGATTTGGGATGAAAAGAGAGTTTTTTCAAGGCAAAAGGTAGTATCTCCATAAAAAAAACACGGGCACCTTTTCTCTGGGACCAAGCAAGCAACGCCCCAGTGCGACACCTACCACCACCCGGTAAATCAGGCGGAAATGCAATTAACATTTAATGTCCGAAAATATCGAGATGGTACTCCCTGAAAGGCCCATGGCGTTTAGGGAGAGCTATGGCATACCCCAAAAAAATATTGCTTCTGGACTATTGACAACACTCTTAGTATCACTAGGCTGCTATAATATTGCCTACGTGCGCGCTTTGTGTGTGTGTGTGTTTTTTTTCTCAGTGACAAATAAGTTACTGAAACTGATAGAGATGATAAGAGATAGATTGCACATGGGTAGGATGCGATAATGTAAGGAACAGATGCTGAAAAGTCTAACCCAGCCGAATCTGACATTTTTTTCTCATCCCTCAATGTGCCATCTTTATATCCTTGACTCACTCTGTAATTGTAAGCAATCATAGACCTATCTCAGTGCTCTCCCTATTTTCAAGAATTTTTGAGAAAATAATCCACACCAAAATATTATTCATAATTAGAAGAAACAAATATATTTTATGAAAAGCAGTTTGGTTTTCGGAAAAATTCATCCACTGAATTAGGGGACCTTGAGTTTCTTGAAAATGCGACAAAGCCATCGAGCAGAAACAGTACACCATTGGAGTATATTTAGATCTAGCTAAGGCTTTTGATACAGTTGAACATGAAATACTATTAGCTAAATTAGCAAATTATGGAGTCTCACAAGACTCGGTGTCATGGCTGATGAGGTATCTCTCTGGAAGAACTCAATATGAAGATATCAATAAAACTTCCTCAGGTCTGCTACCGGTCGCTTGCGGCGCCCCTCAGGACTCTATTTTAGGACCACTTCTCTTTCTTGCTTATGTGAACGATATGAGTAACTCGATTCCGAATGTAAAAGTTGTCTCTTTTGCAGATAACACAAATCTATTTTTTTTTTCACATGACAGCATTCCCGAGGTTTTTTCTGTTATGAACTCTCAAATTCAACATATACAAAATTGGCTTCACGAGAATCGGCTCTCGTTAAATATTGCAAAAACAAAGTACATTATCTTTGCTAGAGAAAGGGACATTGATGAACTGCCACTTGTCTTACCAGAGCTTATCATAGGGAGTTGCTGTATCAAGCGAATCTATTATACCCAAATTCTTGGAATGCATCTTGATGATAGCCTAACCTGGAACGCTCATATAAGGCATGTGGAGTCAAAATTGTCTAGAAATATTGGCGCTATAACGAAGGCAAGGAAGTATTTAAACGCTGAGGCATCCAGGAGCTTATGTTTTGCTTTTATTCACCACTATATCTCATAAGGCAATATTATCTGGGCAAGCACATACAGAAGCAAACTCTTAACGATACACAGGCTACAAAAGAGAGCTGTGAGAATTATTTCCCTTCTTGAGAGGTTGTCTCGTTCAAGACCCCTGATGCTGAAACATAGAATTTTAAATGTTTTTGTTAAACGTTACATCAAACAATGGTGTTTATGTTTAAGCATCAGAATAAAATGCTTCCTTCAGTTTTCAGCTCTTACCTCAAGCAGATGGACCATCGCTGTGAGAGTCGCCTGGCCACATCTGGCTACGTGGAAAGATCAGAAACCGGAAAGAGACCGTTTGCTATCTCCACTAGAGGCCTTTACCTATGGAACAGGACCAAATACTTCTCTAATATAAAAAGATTTGCACTTCAGATCTTTAAGCGTGAGCTAAAACAATTTCTACCTCACTGTACGTCAAGCACTTCTTGGTACCTGGATTCTTCCACCGAGATAACCTCAGACTTAAATCGTTATCCACTGCGAATCCATTACCATAGATCGCAAGTTCTGCGCAATGCAGATGCTCTCTAGCTTCATGCTTTCTAATTGTTTGCAGCCATGAGAATTTGTAAGGCCAGCGCTCAATGGTAGCTTAATAAAACTAACAAAACAAATAAATAAATAAATGAATAAATAAATAAGACTGCACCTGAGCAATTATAGTTACTTCCATTTTCCGTCACGCTTAAAATATGCACAAAGTCCACTTATTATAAGAAATAGTTGCTTCTCGCTTATGATTAATGGTTATCCATGAAAAGACACAGGCCATCTGGGAAGACCATTCATCATATATATGTGAGCTAGTTGTTATGGAACTTTGTATTAAGATTTTTATTTATGCCGCACGTATTTTTATGATCGGCGAAATAAATTCTTGAACTGAACTGAACTCAAGACTCAAGACTCAAGTTTACTTGACTCAATTAATGCGAACAAAGCTAGGAAGTAACCCCAACATTAATAAAATATTAAAAACTAAGTCCACAAGCACTTTAATGGAGAAAAAATATAGTGCTATATGCATTTGTACGAGAAGGAGGCGTCCTCTTAGCCAGGGCTAATTAGGTCGAAGACGCCACCATATCATTACAAGCATAAGCGTTACATAATTACATTGTACATACTCGGATAGACGCAGTAAGAAAAAGTTGGGAAAAGCAAAACAAAATAGTATCACAGCTATGTCCGGGATATAAACAATGGAACTTGGACGCAACAAAATACAAAACAGAGCTGAATTGGAGAATCCCAGAGGGAATGGCAAGGCATTAGAGAGAGATAAGGTACTTGCACGGAGTGGCTCAATCAAAGAAATTCCTCAGCTGATGCTCAATTAAAATCACGTCTCTATCGTACCTCAATGCAAGTAAGCAAAGAATACTAGACAATTTGTTAAAAATAAAGGCAAAGCAGCCCACAACATTCAGGCAACGATGCAACATAAAAATAAATATAAACGAAGGAAGTCGTAATCAGCACGCAAAGCTACGATTACACATTTCACCCCATTCGATGCAAGCATCGTAAGGCCGTAAGAGTCGTGCAGTGCGATCGAAATTAGGATCTCGATCATATGTAGCCATTAGTAAAGTTTTGATTTCTTTTTTGAAGGGGCTTTTTGATTTAGTGATATTAATATTTATGTCTATAAGCTGGTCATAGACACTTTAAATTTAAAGTTATTACTACCGTACAGCTCTGTACGTCGTGTTGGTAAAGCGGGTTAGTGCAAGGCACTCATTCCAGTACTGGCCTTGGTAGAATTGAGCTCGAAGAAATTGTCGAATGCTTCGAGTACTTTATTACTATGCCAGTCATGCATAAAAAGGCATAATTTCATACTAATTTCGTCTTCTAGCTTTAAGATACCAAGTTTAACGCAAATGTGGGCTCTCTTGGAAAATATCATTTTTCTTGCGGCTTGATGTTGTAACTTTGCTATTCGATTTAATTCAGTTTTGCGTGGTGATCCCAATGCAAGACAGCCGTAGGTCATATGCGAATGGAACAAACTATAATACGATAGTGTTAGGATGAACGTAATGGCATATTTTAGAGAGGACGCCATTGCCCGTAACAGCTTTCTGGATAGTTCAGTATGCTGGTCTCTGTAGGTAAATCACGAGTCTCTAGTAATCACAAGATACTTGACTTTACTAGAGAGTGATATTTTTGTTGTTTTGCTCATCAATGTCATTTTTATAAAATCCTGTTTATTCTTTTTTTCAGTTGGAACAGCATAACCTCAGTTTTAGCAGCTTCTTCTCTTGGCGCATAGCCAATCGAAATTCGTTTAATGTCAAGCGACATCTTAACCCATAACGTCTTGATAGATTGACTGCTTTTCAAAATAATTGTATCATCTGCAAAGTTGTGAACAATGCCAGTTGTGAGGCAAAGTCGAAAATTATTTATGTATATTAAAGCAGTAATGGGTGTAAAATGGTTCCCTGTGGAATACCAACGTTCACATCCTTAGCCTTTCAATTTTCATTGTAAATAGTGACAAATTGTCTCCGACCGTGCAGATACAGCACAAATCAATTATTAACAATTACAAACACCGCGAACGCGAAGTTTTTCTAGTAGAATGGCTTGATTGGCAGTATCAAATGCTTTCTGTAAATCCAAGAACAGACCACACGCATAATCTCCAGCGTCTAATTTTTCGCTAATACACGCAATTAAATGGATTAATGTGTGATTGGCCGAAAGTTGTTTTCTGAATCCTAATTGCAATTTGTAGATGAGGTTACATTTCCTCTAGATTTTCATATAGCCTTTTATTCATCGCTCAAACTTATGTGCGGGAATCACTTTTGACACTGTCAAGAGCTTAGGTAGAATAACTAGATTAAACGACTGATTGATCATATGTGAGATTGGTGCCGTGAGAACTGATTAACCAGCCTTCAAAAGATAGGTCAGAATGCTGTTTGGTCCACAAGCTTGACATGCACTTAAAGAATTTATTAGGACAACTACTGCTGTGGAATCTGTTGGCTTTAAAAATCTATTCCGTGCTGAGAATGTGGGCATGAATAGCATGAATTTCTTTTTTGAGTTCGGAATGTTTCCATCAAGAGTTTTTCTAATCAAGGAAAAGTAATTAAGGAAGTAATCGAAGAAAATTATTAAAAGCCGTAACAATATCTATTGGCGCTTTTTCTACACTGCCATTTTGGTTCATGACGAAAGTAGGAGAGTGCTTGGACTTCTTCTTCTGCTTGAGCATCAAAATTATGCCATCCCAAGTTTTGCTTAGATTGAGTTTATTTTGTATGAAATAGTTTGAGTAGTATAAACGTTTACTTTGTTTTCATCATGCTAAGGACAATGTTGCGATAACTTTCGTATTTAGCGTAAGCTTCTGTTCGTGCTTGCTGATCCTTTTATTAGCGTATACTTTCAGCAAATGATCTCTTACTTTCATAGCATGCACGATATCTTTAGTTATCCACGGTTTCGGTTGAATTTTCAGTTCTTTTTAATAGTTTCCGAAAATGAGCCGTTGCATTTATGATGTCAGTGACAATCTCTCCAATAACGTCTGTAAACGTATGTGGACTTCATAAAAGAATGTCTTCATAAAAGTTATTCTTAATTTATGTGAATCCCAATTTATGAAAATTCTTCTTGGAATTCGCTCTCACTGAATGATTTTTACGAGCGAATATGTACTGGTTTCCCCTGCATCGCTCTTGCCTTTTGATTGTATCATTAAGCCTTGCAACTTGAACAAAGGGGTAGGAAATCGAGCAGGTTAGATTTCCACTTGTTGATATATAAATAGCATTATATGAAAATATGTAATCTACGAGAGTTTGCGTTCGTAGCGTACGCGTTAGGACTGCAGTACCAAGAGTCTGCCATATCATAAACATCATCAGATGCAACAAACCTTTCATAAGCAAGCAAATCAACATGAAAGTCTCCCATTATCACTACAAATTTGTCCTCTATATTAAGCTTCTGCTAAATCTTAAAGAGACCCGTTCCGCCTACACTGCTAAGTGTTTTTGTATCAATGCAGCTACAACCTTCCAGTTCAACGCACAAGTTTTATCAGACTTTCCTGGTAGCTTTGTTTCTGAGATCCCGATGATCTTAAAGTTGTAGGACAAAGAATTCATTCATATTTCGTGCTTGAGCAGGTTTTCAGAAATAGAAAGAAGAGTCGAGAGCACTAAGGTCTTAGTGAAAGTATAACATGAAGAAAGTAAGACTGGTACCCCTTTCTTGTCGATGTAGGGATTTAATACATCCAGCAATGATTTTCTTTCCTTAGTTAGGTCTAGATAGAGTCGGTAGTTTGGGGCCTTCGTTCGTGCCTGCGGTGGCGAAAAGTTGTAAACCGAATGATAACTTGACGCCAACGCCGTCCATCAACAATCCGGCCCTTTCCAATCCTATGTGCCCTGTCGACGATGTCGTCAGGGATGTTTACACAAGCACTAGGATTTACGGTTCTTACTGCTTTTCGGATTTCTTCCGGCGTTTTTCTTGCTGGTTGTGTAGTCGCACCCAGATGCCATCGTTGGGTAACAAAGCCGTCATGAATATTACTCGGATAATATTGATGCCATCGATGTGTAACAAAGCCGTCATGAATATTACTCGGATAATATTATTCTGTGATTCGAGAATGGCAACCTTGGATTCCAGATTTTGAATGCAGTCGTTTTGCCTGTTGATATATTCCTTTATCAGCGCTGCTTTAGCTGCTCCGCCATGCGTTTTTTGGTGGCAAGAGCACATTATAGCTCTGCAAGGCTGTTATCAAATAATAAGCAGTAAGAGTCACCTCGCTGTCTTCAGATGCAGCTACTATCGGTTTACTTTCTTTCCACCTTACGCCATTTTATGTCAGTATTAAAGTCTCACCAACGACAGATCTTAATTAAATTAAACTTTACTTCAGCCCTGCTTAAACCACTACAATTTCGAGGGCATGGCATGTCCGACAGCTAGGCTTATCTCCATAGAAATGTATAGTAGTGGGATGTTTTGGATTTTTAGATGCAGGAGTAATACTGTTTGGTCTTGCCAACCGTGGAAAGTTTGGCTCTTCGATTTTAGGATAGGAGAGTGTTGGGCAAGCGAGACCTCTGCGGAAACATTTCCACGTTGCAAGATTTCGTACGTTTGTGCTCTAACTCCAGCTGATCGAAAAAAGCAGATATTGTTTATCAAATCGGGCTATGGGTGTTGGCGCATCCACCGGAGTCCCTGGTGGTGGCACCGAAGGATATCACGTATTAAGGGTTAGTACTAATATATCAAGTCTTTATTTAGCCTTGTAAGAAGAGTGTCGATTTCCATCAAAGTAAAAATGGTTGGTTGGGTCCGTGGTCTAAGGTTCACTGTGTTTCTTGTAAGACAATTACAGTTTGTGTTTTTATATACTTTATATACAGATTTTGAGATGAAATTATCTTCAATTTAAGGAACAGATAAATATCCTCTATATAAAAAGGCAAAATCACTCTAAAATTTCATGTGAAATTCTTTCAGGCAGAAATTGCTCTAAACAAGGCAGTTGCTCTGAATATGCTCTGATTGAAAGCAACCAGGAACTGCCACAGGGAATTTTATCAGTCAAAGTTGTTCAAAATCGGTTCTGCAGGTTCCCAGAAAAACAAGATACCTTGTATAATGAAGGAAATACAGCAAACATGTTGTGGGCAAGGTAGAAACATGTTGAGAACAGAATTGGATAATGTAGACCTTTTGAGGTGACTGATTGATAGGTGCCTGAATCAGATAATGTAGACCTTTCAATGTACCTTTTAGGGTGATATATAATAATGATTAATTATTGGTAAGGTTTTGTGAGTCATCTTCAACCATTCCATTTGCTGTATTGCATTAATCTCTGTTGCTGTCTAATAACCCTGTAAACTGCAAGTTTATGGTTTCATTAGTGGATATTTCTATTAGGTTCAGGAAGGATCTCCGGGCTACAAGGCTGGTCTGGAGCCATTCTTTGATTTCATTGTTTCTGTGCTGGAGACACGCCTTGTAAGTGGATAAGTCTTCGGAACTTAGAATTTCATTAACTTCTTATCTTTTGCTTAACTTAAACTGTTTTGATGTGTATTCATGCATGGGTACATATTGCATGCATGCATGCATACATACATGCATACATACATGCATACATACATACATTCATACATACATACATACATACGTACGTACGTACGTACGTACGTACATACATACATACATACATACATACATACATAC
>QQSS02225852.1:0-10522 GCA_003687565.2 Craspedacusta sowerbii | reverse complement strand
ACCTACCTACCTACCTACCTACCTACCTACCTACCTACCTACCTACCTACCTACCTACCTACCTACCTACCGACCTATCTACCTACCTACCTACGTTACTACATGCCTCGCGGAGCACCTATTGGTCAGCCTGATAGACCCCATCCATATTCGACATATGCAAAAACAAATAGGAACGACCAAGGATGGCATCAGAACACGATAAAAGAAATTTATATGTACCAGATACACTCAAAGGCAAGGACAGCATTAAAAACACGATGTTAAAGAGCGCACCATATGCAGTCACAGACAGTTAGAGGAAACACCAACTAAGATGGTCACCTGGGACCTAGCAAGTCCAGTCCTTTTTACACCGAGCGTGGCCTAGGAACTAAATTATACAGCGACGGCTAAAGTAACGAAAATGACGTGGACCAATCAAATTAAGCACTTCACAATATACATTCACCGCTTTGATTTTCCGGATATACATTCACTCCTTGATTTTCCGGATAGGCTATCGCATTGCAGACCGAAGCTTGCCGGCCAGCTAGTCGAGCCTCCACACGGTGGTCGGTGGGAAAGCAGGGTATGTGACAAACTTATGCGGCTACCCTGTTTTGCGAATCTTCTAACAAGACCTAACCAGCAACAGCCTGATATCGCCGTCTTCTGGGAAGGTCTTCACGAAGTGTGTCTTACGGTAACGCGGTTAACGAAGAAAACAATCCTCGCTCTTCAGACGCAGAGCATAGCAAGTAAGACTGTTGAGGAGAGCGTGGAACCTTTGCGTAACAACGATAATCATCTGGCAAAGAAGGCATTGCAATCGCTAGATAGCTCAAGATGATGCAGCACCAGAGATCATTTTAGATTGTTTTCATCGAAGACGCTTGGATACGCAAGAGAAACATCCAAGTAACGGATGGCTAGCTGATTCGATGACAGGCGCAAAATGATGTCCTTTTAAAACCTGCTCATGGCGCGTCACGTAGCGATCAAAACGGTCCAGCAGCATTATCCTCCAACTCCCGTTGGCGCATTCACGAAATACGCCTCAAAGGCCATCGAACATCGATCGATTTATAAGGACTCATACGCCGTTCTTGAATAAAAATGGACGCGAAATAGACAAACCTTTAAGGCATAGATAGAAGACCATACGTCGTTTATGAGCAAAAAAAAAATATGGCCAGGTCGCGATCAGACGCTAATAAATAGTTCATGAAGTTCATGAAGTTCATGAATCTAAGAAGGTTCATGAATCTAAGAAGGCTTCCTTATGAGCTCACAAAATATCACCAGCCAAAACAGATCTACCTTGGGCACGAGTTTGCAAGTTCTCTGCCGCATAACTGCAACTAGAAGTGGGGTGCAAAGGACTTCCTTCATGGGCATGGTATGCTTAGATGAACGCCCGCAAGATGCCAAGCCGGAACATTCAAAGCAAACTTCTAACAAAGAGCCAGCAAAAGACCACTAAAAAAACATGGATAGAGGAGAGATCTCACATGATAGGGGGGAAACGTGCAAAGCTGCGGAGACTGGCTCTAGTAACGCTGCAAAAGGACGCGCAAGCTTCCTCAGACAACAGGGCACCCAGCTCAGGTCAGCTCCACTCAAAACGCGTTGAAGAAAACGTCACTAACCTGATGTAACGATGGACGTAGTAGCGGACCAGAGGCAAGTTCCCAGCCTGGTAGAATCGCTTCAAACTTAGATATCCGACAAGAAGGCCGCTGAAAACGAATCGAGAAGGAACTTAAGGCCACTATAATCGAATCGAGTAGGATCTAAGCGTCTGCTAGATAACATAGCCTAGAAGCTCTGCCTAACAACTTCTTACGAATAACGCGAAGCATCGCGCCGTAACGGTATGGTAATGATAATCACAATGAAAAATTCGTGAAACTCCAGAATTAATCTCACAGAATTTCGTTGCATCGTATCCACAGCTCTAAACCAATCATACCAACCTGAGAACAAAAAACGTGTCTACTGACGGCTCGGCATTAAGAATAGCTTGAAAAGTAAACCTTCGCGTGACGGGTATCATGGCATGTAGATTGTCTAGGTCAACAAATGAATCACTAAGGAAGCAACAGTTCGAACAAAGAGGAGACCAAACATCAAGCAGGTCAGAAATACAACTTGTCTTGAACAACCACCTACACGTTTGCAGCATGCAGCCACAAGTACTAAGAGGAGGGAAGAGGCAGCGAAACTTAAGAACCGCCTTAAGCGGAGCGAATTATACAATCACAGTAGGTAAAAGTGTAGCAAAAAAAAAAACAAAAAAAAAAACAAGACGAACAACAACGACGACGACAAAAATAACAATCAGAACAGAAACAACAACTACTACCACAACAATAACGACATACTCTCAATATTTCATACGACGAGAAGCGACATCATACCTTGTGGGCTCATGAACGGGAGGAAGAGGTAGCAGTGGCCCAGGATGACCCACGTCATCGAGATTGTCCGCATGCCGTTAATCGACGAGATCGCCCCATCGGGTACGCTCGTATCGAAGATCGCCTTCACGTTTCGTACAAGCGAGAAGCATAATAGAAAGTCTGTGACTAGATTACCTGTCGGAAAAATACAGCAAGCAATACGAAAACGGAAGTCTTCCGTGACAGTGCTGGCAATTTGCCACAGTGCCACAAGAACAGCGGCCAGCGTGCGGTTAATGCCCAAAGTGCCATAAAAACAGCGGCCAGCATGGTGTTAATGCGCCACGGTGCCACAAGAGTAGAGCCAAGCATGATTTTAATTCGCAACAATGTCACAAGAGCAGAGACCAGCATGTTAATGCACCACAGTGCCACAAGAACAGCGGCCCGGAAGTTGCATACTCGACACTCAGACACGACTTCCGCGAAAGAAATCTTCAAACTGACTTGCCTAAGCACACTTGTCGGAAGAAAAAGACAGGAACTCCAGGAAGTTGGTCCCACTCTTAGGTGTGAAAAAAATTTACTTTTATTGTGATTGCAAGAAAAAAATTCCTTGCAACAGACATTTCCAAAACGTAACAGCATTCAGGGCTGCAGATGCGCGCTAGCACTGGCAGGAGATCGTACGAGAATGAGAGACAAAACGGAGCAGCGCAAACAGAAGGCGAGACCCTGTGGCACAGTAAAGAAATGGAATACAGATCGAACAACCCAGAATTCCCCCAAAATACCCGCTGGAAATGCAATGCGCAAAGGCACAAAGCTGGAAGCATTTTCCCTCATTTTTAGCAGTGCGTGTGCACTTCGTCAGGACTACCTACTTGAGAAAATTCAATTCATCTCGATGCAAATATAGTACTCCAGCAGTTCGAAAAGAGTTTCATCCCAAGTTCTCGTTCGCGCTAAAGCTCAAGAATAATATTAGAAGCTCTGCCCTGTAGGGCAACGGCCATCACTAGAGTAACTGTGAAAGTCCGAACTTACAGCCTACTGGCGCAAACTAAACGCAATAAGCCAAAACATACACGAAAATCTTATAAACAATGACCAAAACAAACAAACAAAATCGCCAACCAACCTTGCTTAGCCACACGAGGGGCGCGGAACGAGACTTGCTTCCCGGTCTCACGGGTGTTGGTCTCCCTCTCCAAACCCAGCAGTGGTTTCGTCTCCTCTTCGGATGACCCATGCGCGGCGGATCTTTGCTTTTTCTTAATCCACGCGAGCATGACATCAGCAACCGTGCCAACAAGGCAACACGCAAGAATGCTTCCCGACAAAACCCTAAAACCAAATATATATTATACATCATAAAAAACAACATAATACATTACATATATATATATATATATATATATATATATATATATATAATAGCAGATAATAAGAAAGCCAGTTAACCTAATAACCCTACTAACCTAATAAACAACTAGTTTACTCTAAGGAGCTCATTCGCCTGGGAAAGGCACTAGCGACTGCAAACCTATGCATCGTGGTAAACGTAACATCGCACGACCAATCTTACGTCATCACTGCAGCTCCCACGGAGTAGGTCGTCGCCTTGGCATAGCATGTTGAGGGTCCTGGGTTGACACTGACCACGGTTTTGTTCGTCAATTTGTTTATTACTAAGAATAAAAATATCGCTAAAGAATACTGACCACAAATATATCGACAGCCAGCTGACCTGAAAACTCCCGAACGATCCTATCATAAGGCACACAAGTAAAGAACGATACCATTGTTGTCCTAAATACGCCACGGAACGATAATTTGCTATAATTATAATATCTATTCTAAGGTTGATAACGAATCGTTCCGCTCAAATAAAAGATAGTTTCAATGTTGGCAAATTTTGCAAAACCTTGCAATTCTTTTATGACGCCTATCCAAAATCGATCATATAGGACCTCTTCTCCGGATGCCATCATCATCACTGTCAACACCGGGCCGCTCATAAACCTCATTGGCGACACCGGGCCGCTCATAAACCTCATTGGCAACACCGGGCCGCTCAGAAGCCTCATTGGCGACACCGGGCCGCTCATAAACCTCATTGGCAACACCGGGCCGCTCAGACGCCTCATTGGCAAGGCATTGCTGTTAAGCACGCACAGGTATTCTTAAAGTATAGCTTAGATTAGGAAAACATCATGCCTCTATCTAAAGATTTTAGGCTAGACCTTAGGTATTGATTCTTATATCCAATAACAAGCGCTAGCGTGTTAAGCCATGGGTTGGCAAGCTAGGTATGACCATGTCCTTCCCTAGGTCGTTTGCGCGCGCGAACCAGAAGCAACCGGGAAACCGAACTGGGTCATAAGCGCCATCTTGTAAGCATAACTGCTGCGAGATTAAGTCACATCAGACCAATCGCAATATGCGGCTTATTGAGGAGTTAACGGTAGGTTTGTACTTTCATAAAGATACTCATTCTCACTCAGGGAATCCATCAGCTAGCTACGAGTGAAACGGTAAGCAACATCGGACAACAAGTTTACGAAGTGAGGAGATTGCCTGGAAAGCCAGCGAAGACCAAGACAGAGTCGCCACAGAAGCATGCACAGCTTCAAGAAACCCAGTCGGTCGGTTGGAGCACCCTGGCAAGGTCAATTGCGTCACCATAATCGAGCACATGAAGGGTCCTCCACGAGCGGTGCTTCGACGAGGAGCGCAGGCCACTCAATAACCTAATCGTCTGTTCGGTAGCATCTCTGCATTCATATTCGTCACTCCAACTGCATTGAAAGGCTTCAGCTGCTAAGAACCTCGGCTTCTTTCCTAGCATTACAGGGTTACGAACTAGTAAGATTTAGGCGATGAACGGGCGATTTCTTACACGCCACTTCGCAAGCCAAATTCACTACATTTAATTAGCGTGTTCGTGTCTGTTTTTCAACTTATCTGATGGCTTGTTATGTCACTGGCCTGTAGAATACGAAGGGGCCTCTTGAAAAATATAAAAACGATCCTAAGCAAATAATAACGCTTTGAGCAAGTCCTTAGGACAGAAGGGTTCGCTCAGAATGATACGCGAATCTTCAGGACTCCCAGAAAGCGGCTAAGAGACGAAATAGTCTTCATGAGTTCCTCAAGACTTTCAGATTTAATCCTAAGTAACTGTTTACGTTAATAAGTAAGATCAGCCTATAATAAGCAAGTCTAAACATGACTAAGCCTATAGTTAGGACACTCAGAAGTCTTAAAGATAATAGGCAAATCTTACAAGCGAAAAACTAGGATGCAAAGCGAGTTCTCGAAAAGTCTCCAATGAATTCACTATAAGTATGTAACGATCTAGAATCCTGCATTCTCGAAACGGTGGGTGATTTTCTGAGTTCGTGCTTGAACCACAGACCTACTGTATGAAAACAGTCCGTTAACTTTGAGATGATTGTCGAAAAAAGTCACAACACGCAGAAAAAAAGCTACCTTGCGAAGTAGTGAATTGAGATACAGCAACAATTAAGAGCTCGTGGTAACTAGATCATAAGCAAACCTAGCAGCAAAGAGCAACAGCTAAAAAAAAACTTACATGTTGCAACAGCTTGCAGAAACGCCGTGGCATCTTGCTCAGAGCAATCTGCCGGCACGCATACACCCCAATTTACAGGCTAAGAGAGAAAAGATAGTAGCAAGGCAGGTAAGTTGAGTACGACAGGCGCCATCTGCTCAAAACTACTACAAAGGTAATCAATCCATACTGGGATGAGCTGGCATTTTACATAAACATGCACAACAAGTAAAAACAGGGGGCCAGATAAGCCATAACAAACAGGAATCCACCTGAGTACAATAATTGAACGCCTTAGCATTTCACAACTTACTGTGATTAAGTTCATTTATACCTTTTTTGTCAAGATAAAGGACGCGTGGTAACTTTTGAACATTTGATACTAAACTACATACTACCTTTTTTTACCATTTCTGAATCCTTAGAATCCAGAAATTTAAGCTCGTCCACAATTCACTTAACTTTACAACAGACAAGTTCTTGAATTTCACTCTACTTGTGCAACCAGTGAATATCTGTACTTTAGCGTACTTGCATATGCAGTTACGTTAAGAGGACTACTTATATCAGCCTGATGCCCGAATAAGATGCGCTCAGTTATGAGTTCATTAAGGCAATCAGGAAGGCAAAGGAATGACGTCTTCTCTACTAACTTCTGGATCATATATAATGCTTTCATTTCGTGGAGAATTATGCAATATGCCTATTTAAATCCAACTAATAACAGCATTTTCAGCATACTTTCGGCATCCAGCTTACCAAGGTGTTTGAAAGCTTTAAATTCTGCATCAAGCAATAATGGGCACCATCAATGTCCATGCATTCCTCGTAATTGCCTAGCCACTGCAAGTTCCCAACCAGCAATCCAGATCCAGGTTTTCCACTGGCATCAAGATCTAAACAAAGAAGATTATCGAACACCTGTTACAGGATGATTAACTTCATTAGTTCTAGAACTTATAAATACTTCCATAATGTAATAATTAGCATAATACCAGGGTAAAAAAAAAACCATGATTTAAATAAAAACATAATTTACAAAATCATATTTTTAAAATTTAAATTAGATTTTTAAACACTTAAATGGTTTTTTTTATTCAAACAGTTTTTTATAGATCACCACCATTCTAACTAAGAAAAAGGTGCTAAACACTTAATTAATTTATGATGTGTGAGGTATTGGACACACTTTAGGTTTACTAACTGCCCAGATGCAATAGCAAGCCATGAAATGATGCAAGTTTACAACTGACATCATCAGTTGCATATTTACTGCATAGAATATCTAGCACAGGAGTTGCTTATGTCTATAGTTGCTGTCATTATTTTATGATGGGCCTAACCATTGGCCAAGGGCAGTTATAGCTGGTATGCAATTGATACAATCCACGTTTTATTAAATCTTACGGGAAAGCTTCAGGTAGGCCATGGCTCTGTGAAGATAACCATGTAGTTGATTCTTCAGTATATAAAAAGGTTTCTAACCATAGTTCAGCTGAAAAGAGACCTGCTTAGAAAAAACATCCATTTACTCGTGCCGACATATGTTAACTCTACGCTACCAGCAACACCCTATAATACATTATGCAGCAGAAGATGTAAATCCTTTATGTACTCCAAAATATTATGCAAAATGACACTCACGATTCATGAAATTCATAAAGGGGCTGTGCATGGTATGATTTAAGCTTTTCAAGCAGGCAGAAGAAAGTGCCTTGTCATTTTCCATCAACACATTAGCAGCTCCCTTGGACCAGTCCATGTTTGCAGCTACTACATTTAAGACAGTCACGCCTCCTATGGCATCATTTAACCGCTGCACCTCCTCTTCCATAATGCCATGATGATCAGCAGCAAGAAAGCTGGCTGTGGCAAGAGTCCAAAAGCACACAAACTTGATCATGCTTTCTGTGCAACACCTCCCTATATAGATACGAGGAAATCAACGCCAAATCAAAATCAAATACCGTTTGGCATCTACCAAAGCAGGATTACAAAAATTTGCAATTCCAAAGCTAGTAAAATAAATGGCTCTTTATATCATACAAATCCTATGATAACGAATATGTGAGCACTAAATACTGATTAATGCTAACGTATAAACAAAAATTGCAATTCAACATTTATAGTACTCAAAGAAGTAACACATGACAAAAGCCACCTAAAAGCAGGCAGAAAGACTACCTGCAAGCAATCAATACTAAAATGAGCGCAACAAGGGATCAATCTCAAGGTCAACATATATCAATCGACATTGCATCATTCATTGCAATGCCACAATTAGTCAATTATCAACAAACTTTATGGCATAATGCATTACTGATACAGTCACATGCACTAAGCAAGTAGTTTTCCCTTGAGTTGCAATAAGCGATATACAGCATTCACCAAGTGGCAGAACTCTAACAAACGCACATGTTCAAATAACATGCAACTAAAAAACACGAAAAATTCTTTAGCTCGAGAATTAGAACCAGAATAATTTTAGCCAACATTGATAATGGGATAAGCGGCGATCGTAGAAAGGCAAACCAATTGAGATAAAAGCGAAACCAACGCTCATTGATTAAAATTAATCCCCAATTAAGACCGAATAAACCCACTCCATATTTTAAGTTCCATGTCAACAAGATATTGTCGACACAGTGGTATGCGGAAGGACCTCAAGAACACGTGCTCCGCCGTCCTAATATGCCACCTCGGAATGAACCACCGAACTACTTCCTGGCTTTGGTTCTAAAATTCGCGGTGCAAGGCATCTGAGGTCTGGCTATCAATAACGCTATGATGTGGTCAGTAATGCTGCATAGCTTCCTAGTTCATAACCTCTTCCTTTAAGGAGTTCATGCAATAGACCTTTGGACTGTAACTTTCACATTCAGGAGCACATTTTTAAGTAAACGGTCACAGAACTGGCCTCCTGCCATTCGCGTGGAAATCACATGGTTCTTCTGCCAGGGTCTTCCTGGATCGAATTTCCTACCAGTTGTCATTCAAGCTGAGGTAGGCGCGTTTCCAGAAACAACGCGATCTGCAAGAATTTGCAAACTAGGCTGGTCGTCGTCCCTCGTTTTTATCAAATTAGGTTGGTCATCTTGTTGTACGATCCTCCGCCTGCCGATGAAATACCCTAGTTTTCTATACTGGAGTGTGGACGTAGCAATCACCGTTCGCATAGTCAGTTAAACGATACAATGCCGATCAGACGTGCGGACCGTTTAACTCCTCAAACTGCTGATTTTGCCCCAATTGTCCCCCTCAGATAATCGCATACCAGTTGCAAGCATAGGTCTAATTGACTTCATAAATACACGTTAATCAGAAGTCCTGTAATGCCTTAAAAGATCTCACATGACAGTAAGTGGCTGTCGGAGACTTCTCGGCCTAGTTGTATTTATTTGTCCCTCCCTTAGTCGTTACCTCCTGTACCTAGCCCTAGCGCCAAGCTCCTATCACCATCACTGCTCTTCATATTGTCTTTTAAGATTGGTTTGTCTATGAAGCAGATATTAAAGGGGTTTCGGTCATTATAAGAACCATAAAGTTAGCGCGCCTAGCGTACGTGTAAAGTGCTGGGGCTTACTCGCATACCAAGATAAGTCTTTCCTTTGTATCAAGGAGTGGATGCTCTATTTCCCGTGAATGAGCTTTCCCACATATTGCATGGCATAATGTTGAGCAACGCTCCACCAATATCTCTGCTAGTGCAAAAGTTTGTCTAGCTCAGGGGTCTCCAAACTTTTTAGTCCGAGGGCTGCATTAACGGACATACTACGGGTTGGAGGCCGGATATAGTGTTAAGATCCAATAAAGTAGAACCAAAACGAGATCTTATTTTTATCTGTATACGCTAGCCACGCGCATCTGATGTGGACTTATTGAACCCTGAAATTAGTTATCCTCTCGGAAGCGCGACATTTAACGCATCATAGGCTTCCGTACTTTTCTTTACGTCGAGACCCCTGTTCTAGCTGATGAGTAGTTACAGGTGCGAAATTCACGGCCGTGCTAATGTGAAAAAGTCAATTCACTACGTTATTTGTGTTTCTTTGTGTCGATCTTCATCCGACAACTAATTTATTGTACCTAAGCGCTGTCGGAAGTGGAGTCCGGTGAGGATGGAAAGTAGGATATTTATGTGACAGTAAGACGTGTGTTTAAGGAATTCATGCACCTGAATCCCATGTTTTAAAGCATCTACTGGAATGGGTTAAAAAAAAAACAGATTTCTCTTCTCAGCATTGAAGCTGTACGGGAGGGCAGCTTGTCCTTCTAATACTTCCTGCCCTGTGTACTACACACCCTGCCCCTCACTCAAGCAAGCATGCGCAAGCAAAGACGAACGCACACGTCCTATCTTACGGGTCGGTCATCCCGAGGTCATACAAACACGCCTAGATGCACTCGAAGTGTCTACTTACAGAAAGACAGCGCTTGTACCTACCTGAGGCTTTGGAGGCACGGTGACTTTGTTCAGCTGGCAAGAGACAAGACAGTGTCCACAGATCCATTTAAAAGTCTCAAATTTGTGTCTCTTCTAACTCTGCAAATACTAATCACT
>QQSS02225841.1:0-10522 GCA_003687565.2 Craspedacusta sowerbii | reverse complement strand
AGAGGACAGTTGTGAACAAAGGAACAAAGACAGAGGCCAGAAGTGAAGTTAGAGAGGTGGATTAAGCAGAACTGAAACAGCAAAAACATATGTATAAGACGATAGCAAAAGCTGTTTAATTTCCTTTTTAAAAAGGATCTTCCAGACTCTTTATTATGAGTTTTGTTAATGAAACTCATGGACCCACACAGAAAGCTGTTTAATTTCCTTTTTAAAAAGGATCTTCCAGACGTTTTATTATGAGTTTTGTTAATGAAACTCATGGACCCACACAGAAAGCAGCCTTTCCCACGCTTCACATGGCACGAAGTCGATGTGCCACATTTGTTTGTGCTTGAGAACCAAACCAGACGATCTCTTCTGTTGTTTGTTTGCTTAAACGCAACTATCGGTGAAGGTGGGAAAACGTTTCTTAAGTCCAGGTACTTACAGTAAATGTGGTTATATGCGGAATATAGCACTTTCGGAATACTAGCGAGGCTTCCATGCCAGTTTAGGACAACAATAACAATAACAATAACAACAACATCTTTTATTTGGACACACGCAAGCTTCTCCTCATTCTTGGTGTTCGCCAAATTATTTTTTTTCCCGCAGATCCTACCCGTTTAATGTAGCAACGCGTGAGGCTGTTCTTAAAAGGAATGTTCCTAGCCCAAGTTCTAAAATACGCAAAAAATGCGCGGCCATGCTTGTAATAATATGCTTCTATGTTGCTAAAATTATTCACGAATTCTCGTGAATAGCGGAAATGGAATCGATTTGAAGCACGCAGAGAAGTTGGTTTAGAGTAGAGGTCCGTGATAAATCTCCTTTTGTCCAGCTTAAATTTTACGTCCATAAATATTTGGAGGTGGTGGAGGTGAATTAAATGTGGGCCTAGAGAAGCAGTTCCGTTCGATTGAGCGAAAAACTTTTGAATGGCCGAGCTGCAAGCGCTACGTTTCTTGCTAGCGTACGTTCTTTGTTGTTGTTTTTTAAGGTCAGCGTCTTCTTCGTGACGATACCTGTGGTTTCGATTGTGACGCAGCAAGAAACATGCAAAATTTTGAGCGCAGGTATCTAAGTAATATATTAGCGAAGGCTTGTTTGCTACGTCATTTGTCGACCATTAAATATAACCCCCACAAGTGAAAAAGACAATTCAAGACAACTTAAGTACGAGTCAATAAAACCAGATTGGCGTAATGGTTTTTAAAATGTCAAGGAGTTTTCTAGAAGTTAAAGATACCTCGTGCCGTATATCAGAACAATCTAAGTCGCACCGTACCGCGGGAATCTCGAATGACATCGTACGTTCTTCGGGAATCCCCAATTGTTTCGCACAATAGTTCGGATATCTTACCATCAGCCCTGGTGCCAACCAAGATGTTCCATATGTCCATGAAAAAAAAAAAAAAAAAAACGGCATCCAGATATGAAACTCTGACATGTTAAGCATAGAGTTTCCAACTGGTACATAAATGGACCAATTTATTGTATTCGACTGGACCCAATGCCTGCACGTCACTTGTCAGGTTAGTGCAGTGTGAACGCCCCGGTAAGCAGTGGATATTAACTAGAACACTTAAGACATGCAGGAGAGTTTCGTTTCTGTCCAGTAAAATCGATAAGAGTTGCTTTAGCCTTTCGCTTTTCGAAACAAAATGGTTTATTGCAGTATGTACGAGGAAATTATCGTTATGCAATATCATAGTTCCATCGGCTTTGAAACCTGCAGACTTTCGATTTAAGTTCAAATCCACGCTCGTCGTGGATATTCTGTCCATTTATGTATTTCTTTCGTCAATACAGAAAGCAGGCGGAAAGGAATCTTTTATACGAACAATGCGATTCAGTTATATTTATCACATGCAGATAAAACGGACTGATTATCTATCAAGACAGACAGCGCCAGATGATTTTTCTGTTTAAATAATCGGCAGCTTCTTTTTTGAGTGTACGGCGCGCGACGATACGAATAAAAAGGGATTTCAACCATTGAAAAAATAGGCCTTCAAAAATGTACGTGTAGAAGGCCACATCGATCGAATATATCTTTCTCTAATGTGGACCCATCCTGAAGCAGACCAATAAATGCAATGCTTCCGCAAAGGTGAATGTCAAGGAAAACCTTCATCAACTGACAGGAGTCGGGTATCAAAATCATCGTCAAACGGGCATTAACTCAGCTTTATTTAGCAAGCTCCACAGCCAATTATTTCTAATGACATACACAGATACGCAACGAAAACTCGTCCAATATTTACGTTTAATATTAGGGCACGCGGCATTTTTCAAAACCGCGCCTCTCAATCTAGTAGATTCATTAGTCAATCCAGTACAATACATGGCAAGAAAATAACAAGTAAAAACAGGCCACATAATTATGTTGACGACAATGATAGGGACAAAGAGAGTTATTCGTGCGCAGTGCTTACTCGAGTGCACGATTCTCGCAGTCGATTAGCAGCTACGCTCCACTTTCGCGTAAACAACGGGACTAGAATTTTATTCTCGGAAACAGACTTGACAAAAAGCAAACATGTTCAAAAATCTGCGAATCGCCGATATCAACTGTGCAGAGCACTGCGTTGCCATTCAAATCGCCAAAGCAATTCGGCCGAGCCCACTGCTTTGAAAAGATGCAAAGCAGTGTGACACTTTCCTTCTTCCAGACCTCCAGTTCTGACCAGTTAGAAAATAACTCTTCAGCAGCGGTCCCGCTCATCATGTACTCATCGTTCGCAGGGTACGGCATTTAGAGCAACGACGAATTCCCGCATCAATCGCTTAGGACTAAAAGAGCGGTAAATGCCAAAGGAACTCTTACTTGATTATGGACTGTCACGTACGTCGGTTGAAGGCGAAAGCCATCAGAAGACTATCGCTGTACCACGCATAATACAAGGTCTGTCAACTGACAATTTGCGAGACGCAAATGAAACATCATGAGACCGCACTGTTCTGCTCGAAGCAAAAACAAGCAAATACATTTCATGAGAGGAGTCCCTTCAAAAAGCCTAGTCTCTCGTGCAATCTGCAAATGCGACGATCAGAAACAGGATCACAAAGCACAATCCTCGATGACTCCGTTTGAAGCATTCTCTGCGCTTTGAACATGATCGTGAGTTTGCGCATCCACGCTTTCCGAAGCAGATGCATTCAGTTTTAAATGACTCTCTTCCTTCAGCAAATTGGAAATTGAAAATGCCGAGTGTTTTGCGGAAGAGCTTGCCCTCTGCGGACAAATAATGGCCTTTATACGCCGCCTTTCCTGGGATCCCAATTGCTCTTCACATGGACCAGTCTCGGTTGATTGGCGAGTTTCTACATCATCAGAACAGCCCGAGTAATTATCCACATGACGAGAGGAGCCTTCATTAGAAGGCGGGCTAACTAGACGATGTCGGGTTTCGCGCAGCTGCTCCGAACATGTTGTAGGGAAAGTAGGAGATGGTGGCTCAAACACTTGTGCATGTTCGGACAACGAATCGGCCTCAAATTTATTGCATGCACCGGAAGGCAATACAGCTTGACAAGAGTAGTTATCATATGAAACAGAGGAAATAGCTTCTATGTTAGCCTCCGATTCCGCTAACGAGGGCGCTGCCGAAGCTAAAGATGTTAGGACGAAGTCCGGCTTCATTTCTGGAGTACTGGCTTGCTCGAGTTTATAAGCAAGGAGATGCTGACTTGCTTTAGTTGGTGAATGCCGCGGCTTAACTGGCCGCAAACTGCGCCCACAGGCCGGATGGCTGTCATCTTGTAGGGAGGCCAACCGGCCGTCACATTCAGTTACCGTCCTTGCTTCATTCTGCGCGTCTCCATCGTTGGACAGGCTATGAGGGCTAAGCCTGGTTGCAACAGATCCATTGTCTATGATCAAAGGAGAAACTATTCCGCTGTAGGCGTCAGCCTCGGATTTCACGGTCCGAGATAAGTCATTTTCTTGGGTGAAACTCCTGGGGACTACATACGAATCGGGTTGAATCTCTTGTAAACGCTCCCTGACAAGACGATTTTCTTCGCTAATCTTGTCAATGGTTGCTTTTGCCTCCTTAAGCTGCTGCTGCAATACACAGATAGTTGATTGCATACCCTCAACCTCCTCATCCAATTGAATAACAAAGTCATTAAGTTCTAAAGCACAAAAAGAATACTCAATGAAATACTAATAAGTACTTTAGCATAAAGGTCTAAGTCACCGAAAAAGTCTTAGCTACCATACTGACTCCAAAACACTGAATCCATACAGGACTGCGCTTACAGCGGCAAGTAGCTTACCAATACCTGTTCAAATCCAACAGAACAACAGGTTCAGTAGTTAAAATTTAGCAGCCGCATAAACCTCAGCGTTCAGCAACGCCTACAATTACAAATACAAATACAAAAAAAAAAAAAAAAAAACAAAGCCGACAGAAGACATGCTAGCACGCATCCTACGAAAACCGATTCTCACCGTCCTGACTTTCTTTCAACTCCTCTGAATATTTTTTCTGCAAGGAAAGCTCGGCCTCCAGCTGAGCGATGCGACCTTGTGAAAGCTGCCTCCCAAGTTCTTGGTTCTCTTGTATTAATGTCCGACATTTAGCCATCAGTTTCTTGCCAGTAACACTAAAAAATAAAACAGCAAAGCTAAAAAACCAAAATTTCATCGAGCGGCTCTAGCGTTACACATTTTGTCACGCGGCAGACGTCAAACCATCGCCGGAGACCACGCATAAATTTAGGTCTAATCTTCGAGTTCTGGTGGCATCGAAAGAAAGCCTATCGACAGGCAGCGACGAGACAACTAGGCGCAATTATACAGAAGAAACCAGCGCGCAAAATAGGCAAGAATGCACATGAAACGTCAGCGCCAGCTTGCCTTGCAAAACATGGCAGGGGGTGGGGTGGGGTGCGGAAGGAGCAATGAGGACATTTCGATACGAACAACGATAGAGTTAGAGATAAAACCGCAATAATGCCTTATCTACCTACTACTGGAATCAATCATGCTAAGGGTATTAAACGAATTTGACCGCCGTTGGAGAAAATAAATGTCAATTCCAGAGAGCGCAGAAGGGCATTCATTGAGAATATACGAAGATGGCCACGATCATAAACATTGATAATATGTAAAGCATATCTGAAACAGTACCGTAAAGGATCTGAAAAGCAAGACTGATTTGATTAATAATAATTCAGGGACGGTAAAGAAGGTGAAGGAAGTGGTTTACTTGGGAGAAAACTCCGTCAAAAATGGTAAACGAAAACCAGATGTAACGGAACGGAGTTGAAGCGCTTCCGGATGCAACAGAACCTCAGGGCAAGACAAAAGCGCTTGGAACTATAAACCGTAACATTCTAATGTATAAAGCCAAAGAAGGGAAACATGCAGAGGCACTGAGCAGCATAGAGCATTCGATGGAAGCTTTATAGGAAGAATAGCAGTAGCAAAGCACATCGCATCACGAACGCGATAATCTAAAGCAATCTCATGACAAAAAGTGAAATCACCGAAAAGCGACCTGAATCAAGAAAAAAAGCGCAAAATATATTCAAATAGTGTCCAGGTACTCGGTATTAAGTACGCGTGGGCTGATGAAGCATAAGCAGACCTAAATCCACAGCCTTTTTGCTTGGCAAGTACGAACAGGAGAAAAACGCCAGCAAGCCAAAAGATGCAAGGGCGTACTGCCAACAGTGACAACTTATCTTCCGCTGGCACATACTGCTCCACGTCGAAAATTGGATACACAAAAAAACTGTACGTAGCCTTACAGCGAAGTGACGTGGCGAGGAATGCCTTGCAGCGAAGAACTATATGAATTCTATCCTCGGGTTTGGCAAGGCCACGGGCATTCCGCGGGCCGCGAAGTCACATTTCTAAGCTCATTCGCTACACGTCGCATAGCTACCGGAAGATTATTCTCCAGCTGTTCAGAGCCACATGTATCGCAGAATACAAGGAGTTGAAAAGATTAAGATCCAAGTGCGTCAAGACAAGCCATTCGTTGAGAAGAAGAGCCATTCGTTTCCAAGCATCAACTTTAATGATAGAAAACCTTGAAAAATGAGCCCAAGGCAGCAACCCATCACAGCTAAACGAACGATCCTGTGAAGACAAACAATCACCGTTGTGCGTGGAGTACTCTTCCTAAATAAGCCGCAAGCAATCGGCTAACGGTCCACCGACAAACGGGTCATGGTTCTAACGGCAAACAGTAGCCCAAAAAAAAAAATCCAGGTTACGTTTTTCAACGTAGTCCCCAGTTCATCTGCAACATAACCATATTCCTACTCGGTTAGAAAGAGTTACTTGGATAGATAGGCGTTATTCGCCGCGCGGAAGTCTTGGTATCTAACAAAAAGATAACGAATGGGTGCTTAAATAATTTCTTGTTCAACAACCGGAGTAACTAAGAAGCCCATGAAACTCATCTGAGATCAGGTCCTGTTCCCCAAATACAAGGACTTAATAGACCAAGAATAAACGCGACAAAATAACGCGGCTCCACAAGATAACCACGAAAAATAGTGCAGAAGTCCTTTCAGCAAGTGACGAAACGGATAGGGTCACATCATCACAATGTACTCCTTTTACTAAAGCCTGAAAAGCTGAAGAAAAAAACTAGTTCCACACCCAATTGTCCCTATTGTTCCGTTACTCGGCAAGGCAACGAAACTAAGACACTAAGAAAGATAAATATATCGCGTCAAAACAATTTAAACCACGAGATAAGGAAGCGGAATGAGGTGTGAATACTTTGACAGGATGAGCTACGCAATAACATTCTTACATTGCCACGCGGAATGAAAATTAAGTTTCAACGACTTCCAGTGCTAACTTTGAGGCAGTTCCCATCCCGATAAAATTGAAATCTTACAATGGCAGTTTCCTTGAGTTATTGGAATCACTTATGACTTCGCATAAGAAAATTCTTAAATCAGCCTGCAAGTATTTATGCTGCAATACACAAACCAAAAGCTAGCACGAAACAGATATGAAAAACAGAAAGTTGTGACGGAGGAGATCGGCACAAGGGCTAAACACATTGGCTTTCATCATACCTTTCTCCATGACAGATTCTGGAAAATCTTTTACTACGAACTCTACTTATGACACTAGACTCATACCACTTCATGACCAATCAGAGATTTAACATCTTTATCTTTTTTACAAAGTTCGAAATTGAGATTTCATAGCTATTTTCAGTTGCCACTCACAACTAAAATCGTACAAATGGGAACAGTATAGTAAGCCTCACAGACAGTTGACTTCAAGAGCGATGAAGATGGACTGCTATTTTTCCCTTTCCCACAGCAGCATGCATACGAAAACGAACATACCTGAATTCAAATGCATTAATCTGGCACCAGGCGTCCTTAAGCTTCAACAGGGTCCCTCTCAAGATTGCATATCGCATGCAAAGTTACAAGTACAGAACGTTTATGGGCTCCTGAGGTTTACATATGAAAGTGTTCATACAATGCAGAAATCAATGACGGGTTCACTCAATGTCTGATAATGGCTCTGAGTAGAGTTCATAATGAAAGGACTCGAAAGTCCGAAAACCTGCACTGATATCATCTATGAGGCGATGCAATAGATGTTTCTCAGGCAGCTTCTCTTCTCTGTTTTGATTTAATTGTTAGAACAACCAGTGTCTGCATGATTACCTGTCCGGAGTGAACTTCCACGCGCTCAGATCATTCTGAGCTTGTTCCAGCTTTTCCTTTGTGTCAGTAAGCTCAGCTTTCATCTTTTCAAAAAGCAAGTTAACAGCTGGGTCAAGAAGCATTTCTTGCATTTGGTTCAAGGAAGGCGTTTTGGCTTGTTTCAGATCTTGATTTTGGTTCTAAAAAAAATATTAAAAAACAAGCTAATAAATAAAGCATTACAAAGTCACTGCAAGAAAACAGACGAAAATATATCTTCTGACGAGACACTCGTTTCCATTATATCCGCGGCAGACTGCATGGCTTTGCCACCTGAACAATCATCTAAGAGCAACTAAACTTTGAAGCAAGCCGCTGCATGAGGGGGCAAAGACTCCACTGCAAGTTAAAAGAAAATCTGCGAGATTCAAGAAAGCTGGACACATGTGGCAAGCTCTCTCTACCTTAAAGCAACGCATAACCGATAATGCGGCATATTCCGGCTTTCCTTATTGCCTAAGAGTATCGACTTGTATCCTCAAAGGCTCGCGTAGATAAAGGAGTCAGTTTCGACTTAATTGATTAACAAAAACGTACTACCGTATTTGTCTTAAATCGCTGCGAAAGATGTTGAAACTACTTAATTTGTCAAAGAACTTTGCATTTCAAAATACAAACATAAAAACGCTCTATGGGTAGCATGTTCTTATGTTTACATGTTTACACACTAAGGACATGATCATCCAGAGCTACCGGACGTTTCTGTATTTTACCGGCCGATGATCACACCCGAGGAATCTATTTTCAGGCCTAGACAAACGCACAGAAAAAGACGGATGGCTGAAAATACTGCAGAGCTTGATCTTTTTGGAACCAGTTACAAAGACAAAACAAGAAGAGCATGGGCTTCACGCAATGTGAGACGAACTACTGCGAAAGTGAACTCAAGGGTTTTCTATTGAAAATTACTTCCTACATCTGAGAACTACTAAGAAATCGACTAAGAAATGACAAATTAAAAAAAGAGAAAAAAGGCGGCCACGTTAACCGAAGATGGATACCAGGAGGCATCTAACTGCCTCACCGTCCATAAACACACATCACTTTCTTCAAAAAAACAAGCACTAGATCAGAGGTTTCAGAAGTTCCCAGATGAAGATAAAAGCAACTCCAAGCGCCCAATAGAGCAAAGGGTCAGTTGGCAGGTATGATGGCAAAATAATTAAGTAAAGACAGAGCAAGAAACAGCTCCATTTCAAGACTATAATAAGCTTATAACATGTGATGAAGTAAGCTTCAATATCTCTAGCAAGCCACATCTGAGCATAGGCGTACCTTGCCCAACGTTAGACCACTCTGATAGTACACCGCATACTATCAGACTGAAGTTCAAGGCAGGTTTAAGTTAAAGAAAGCAACTTACAGTTTCGCGGGTTACCAACAAGGGTGGTCCCTAACATGCTTAAGTTATTGTGGTTACGTTACTGTTAAGTTAAGTTACTGCGCATCCGTGGAAACTCCTGGCTCTTCATCATTATCATCATGCTAAAGCAATTGGTGGTATTCGCATACCTCTTCTTAAATTACATAAAAAACCTCTTCTTGCTTGTGTGGTGTGGTTAGCCACGCAAGCAAGAATGCTACCAAAAAATACATGACACATCCATATATACCACGGGGAGTGAAGGCTCATTGCACTCCAATTTTCAGCAAATCACTGAATCTCCACATAACCAGGTTTTTTCTGTTGTCTGCTGCAATTTGTGAAATGATATAGTATACTATCCTTTCCTGTGAGTGAAGTTTTTCAGGCAATATCATGTAAATTTAACAAGCATTTATTGGCAAAAAAAGTTCCTTCGCACTAGCTTACATTACTGCAAATTTAGTTACAGGCAATAAATTGATAAGAAAAGGTATACCAAGTATTTAATAAAATAAATACCTACCAAGTAGTCCAGCATTTCATGTTCCTTTGCAGCAAGTCTCATAAGAAGAACACTTTCTCTTCTTGAGGCTTCTTGCTGATGCATTTTCAATTTCTCTTCGATTCCTGACGGCTCTCCTAAAATATATTTTTCATATATGACTCCACCACCATTGCAAACATCTTTACACTTCCAGACCAACGTCTCCATTCGTTAGCAATGATGCTTCTGAAGGCTTCAATATTGAATGAGATCTAGAAAGCTCTGCATGCTTCAGAAAATTTGTGCAGCCATAAGATGGCTTGGAAGTAGACACATAATTTATTTTTATATAACAGCTCACAGTGAAATAGATACATCATCCAGCCATGTCACTGAAACAGAAAAACTGTTCGATTGCTAGGGGTCATCGGAGACACTGATACGGTCATTAGCTATTATGACCAGAGATAGGCCTGAGTTTACTAATTAGAACCTTTAAAATATTGCTCTCAATTGTTTGAAATAAAATGCTTTTTAGTCATCATGCTAAATAGATAAATATTTTATGTTCTCATGGTCATAAAATTAACAGTCTGCAAACAAGGGGGCATCGATTCCTTAGAGCCAGGCAATAAACAGTAAGAACAGAATCAAACCTGACTTCTCTTCTAAGTATGAAACATAGCTTTGCATCATCTTAAGTCTAGATTAAATTGAAAAGGTAGCTGAGAAGATCCACAAAACTAAAAATCAAGCTCCGAAATTTCGAAACAAGCAAAAAAGTTTGCAGAGAAAATCCAGAAAGCAAAAGCAGGCATAAATTATTTATACCTGTCTTACAGTGGCCAACATAAATTTAGCCACAAAGTCGTTATGCATTACATACCTATTTTTCTCTGCATACAGAAACATTCTATCTATCTATCTATCTATCTATCTATCTATCTATCCATCTATCTATCTATCTGTCTATCTATCTATCTATCTAT
>QQSS02225830.1:0-10522 GCA_003687565.2 Craspedacusta sowerbii | reverse complement strand
TGCCCGATTTCTTTGGTGCAAAACAGAAGCTTGTATGTGCAGGCTAAACCTAACGATGCTCAGTGATCTCTGAATTACCCTGTCTGAAAAAAACTGTCGGATGAAGCAGGAAGCAAACCGTTTCGACATGACTGCATGGATATCCTCATTGGCGTTGATTATTATTGGTCGTTCTTCTATAATTTTTCAGACGCGAACCGGCTGGACCGGTTGTGTGGAGTAGTAAACTTGGTTGAATATTGAGTGGGCCGGTGTTTTCAAAGAGTGTTCGGGAAAATAGATCAGATTCGACGATGCTCGCAAAGTTTGAGGTTGAGGATGACTTCCGATTAGATCGATTAGTAGAAGGCTTCTGGTCGCTGGAATCTATCGGTATAGTTGATGAGGATGAGGGTGACGCTTTGCGGCAATTTATTGAAACTAAAAAGTTTAATTAACTGTCCAGTCGTTACCAGGTTTCTCTTCCTTGGAGACTAGGCGTATGTATGATTGCTGACAATTAAACCCAGTGTTACCAACAGGTTGTGAATCAGTTAACTCGATTTCGTCGGAACGTAGATCTCTTTATGGAGTGCAATAAGGTAATGCAGGAGCAAATAGATGTAGGAGTTTTGGAGCCCGTATCAGAGGATGCTCCTGGTGTTAGAGCTTGCTACTATTTGCCTCATCATGTTGTCGTAAGGGACGACCACAATACTACTAAGTTTATGGTAGTTTATGACGGTAGTAGTAGAGTTGTAGGCCCGTCGCTAAGTCAGTCTCTCCATCAGGGTCCCTGTCTCATTCCCGAGTTTGTTCGGATTCTGTTGACTAAGGTGCTGGAAGTATGCAGTTATAGGTGATTAGCATAAAGCCTTTCTCTAAATCGAAGTAGCTGAGGTAGATAGAAACTATTAACGCACTCTGTAGATAAAGAATTTTGAACCGCATTGCTCTTTGAAGGGTCGCGATAAATTTGAGTTAATGGTGCTGTGGTTTACGCTTTGTGTCTTTAGGGTTGCTTCGAGTCCATTTCACTTGCTTGCTACTATTATAAGCCATACAGCCAAGTATGTTGACACCTACAAATTGGTGGTCGATGAAATTCGTAGGTCGATGCATCTGGATGACCTAGTTAGTGGTGCGGACAATGAAGCAGAAGCTTATTCGTTGTTTGTAACAGGCAAAAAGATTTTTAAGGAAAGCGGGTTTAATTTAAGGAACTTTTCTTCGAATTCGCAGGTGCTTGAGCGCAGTTTAGAATAGGGTGTCCAGAGTCCTAGAGTTACCGCGGGCTCGCATGTCTCCTTTGCAGATGCGTCGCCAATGTCAATTGAGTCACCGCAGTCAGTTTGTGAGCAGAAAGTTCTTGGAGTTATATGGAACAAGGAGGCAGACAATTTTGTATTCCGTTTTGATGCTCTTCTAGCTGCTTCACAGAGTCTCCCCATGACAAAACGCGGTCTTTTACAACTTCTTGCCCATTTTTTTTTTATCCACTTGGTCTGCTTTGTCCCATGCATGTCCGCCGAAGGTGCATTTTCCAGTAGGTTTGCAGTTCAGGAATTGCATGGGATGACGCTGTGTCTGACGAGCAAGTCTTGTTCGTTCGTAATTGGTTGGAATGCCTGAAGAAGTTCGGAACTTTAATGTTTCCTAGGTATTGCTTGTGTTTTGAGATGGCGGATGTAGAAGAGGTAACCCTGGTAGGTGTTAGTGACGCGAGTCTAGCAGCTTTTGGGAGTGCGTTTTATGCTCGAGGGCAATCCAAACCTGGAGTTGAAGTACCTTTAATTGCATCAAAATCTCGCGTTGCGCCATTGAAAACTCAATCTCTGCCTGGACAAGAACTTCTAGGGTGCATGCGTTTAGCCCAGCTTGGTAAATTTGTTGTCTCAGCCCTGTCATCAGTTGTTCGTATTGAATCTTGTCGCTATTATTCAGATAGCACAACCACTCTGTGTTGGATTAAAAATCAGGAGAGTAGCTTTAAGCAGTTTGTCGAGGAGGGGCAAAGAAAATTCGTAGTGTTTCGAAGGTTTCGGAGTGGATGCATGCTAGTAGCGAGGACAAACCAGCAGACTTAACTACACGTCCGATGATGCCTGGTGAGCTTAAGAACAACGAATTCTGGTTGCATGGCCCGCAATGGTTAAAGTTGCGAACTTTTAGCAAACGCATTGGTTGCTGGCAACAAGAGAAGTTAAGTCGATTGCTCGTGTTTTAGCTCCATGTAACATCTGACGACAATTCTACCCTGTCTATTTCACGCACAGGCACAGACTTGCGCAGCCTATCTAGGAAATAGTCACCTAGACTTCCTTACCACGACTTATTAGGAAATAGTCACCTAGACTTCCTTACCACGCGACCTTAAATGCACCTAAGCGTCCAAAAACTAGGATCACGCCGTGCTAGGACTTACTTAAAACTTCCCTGAGGGTAGAGCGCCATACTTCGACACGGGAAGACAACTGGTTCAACCAAACAAACTTATCTTTAAAAATCGCCTCCAAAACCAGCATCAGTCTTCGCTTGTTTTGTGTTCAGTTGTGTATTGCTTCTAGTGTCTAGATTCGTTGCTTTTATACATACTTATGAATAAGCCCTTCATTAATACAAATCTATGATAACATGCAACCACTTGCCCAACTCAAATAAAATAGCCATCGTTTGGTACTACAAAATTACACAGTACGAACTCGTCTTGACCCAACTGCACCATTATTCTTACAACACAGTTTGCGCAATTTAATAGGGCCTTACTCAACTGAAACATTGTTTATTGTTTATCCATGAATTGCGCAATCTTTGGGTGTTTGAGCAAAGCCTTGTCTATTCATAACTATATACAGAAGGCTCTGTCCATTCACTACACTGCTTACGCAATCACCACAATCGATAACGAGACAGCGACTTCGTACACTGCCTCCACTGAATCTGGTTTGCTGCAGTCGGTTTGCAACAGATTCAGTTCGGTCCTTTCCATGCAGAAACCGCAGACACGGTAACATGTCGTGGCCGAACGCCTACGTGTGCCTGAAGTATCGCTGCTTGAAGTCATTGTCGCGGGCAGCTGCTCGACTTGGTCGGGACGGTGTCACTTGACTTCTTCGTGACGGCACTTCATCGCACACGGTCTACTTCAATGCTACCCTCAGCTGGTCGCCAGCGTCGTCTTTCGCACCGCAGAGCTGCTCCGGAGCATCTATTGGCACAATCTTAGCGCGTGGCAGGTCATCGCGAGAACGTCCCGATAGACCCTCAGACAATCTCTTACTCTCACTCTCACTCAGTTCCAGAGGGTAGTGTTGCGTCTCACGGAGCTTTGTCGTGTCCCTCAGGCACCGTAGTTGTTTACTATGTGAGTTATGTCAGCGTGTGGAGGCGCGTGTGATTTGCATTGTCTTGGCTAGTGTTACTGCGTGATGGTTGTTGGGTGTGCTGGCATGTTTTTATTGGCTGGTTAGGTTTGATTATGGAGCTGGAGTATTTTGATTGGTTGTTTGGGCTATTGATTTGAATGTATATGTTGCAGGGTTGGGGTTGTGAGAAGTATGATTCTTGTGATGAAGCTCTGGTGATTCTTAGGTGATTTTTTTCAAGAGTGTTTTTAGATCGTTGGTGGCCGCTTTCATGAGTCTTAGGGCCAGCCGTAAGAGTTTCAGTTAGTAAGAGAAGAACCTGAGAATCTTCTTTACGTTTCGTGTTTTGTTTCGGATCACTCGCCTTTACTCGTTCGTTGTATTGTTGCGCTCAAAACAGGTAGAGACAAGTTGTAGCACGCTTAACAAGGTGCCGAGGGCGTCCTAATCAAACAAGCGCCGATGGACATACACCATCTGCGCCAGGAAAGAGGGTCTCTATTCTTCCCAACTGCCAACTCAACCTCGGTACACTATCCTCTGCTAACACAACATCGCCGACAGTGGGTTGACGAATACTTGGCGATCCTTTCTTGCCCCTATTTGATTCCCGCAATGAACTTAAGTATTCCCGCTTCCACCGACAGCACAGATCCCGCAAGATTTTCTGTCGATACAAAATCCGACTCCGTACCATATTACAATTGGCACTCACATCAGAGTTGACAGTACTTGGGGAGACAACGGAAAGAACCCTACCATGTACGAGATGACTAGGGCTTAAGACATCGTCGAATGAGTCTACGTCGATATAGGTTACAGGCCTGTTATTGACAGTCACTTCCACTTCTTCTAGCACAGTTTCTAATTCTTCATAAGTGAGAGACTTGTTACGTAAGACCTTCTTTAAGAAACGTTTGGTGATTCTCACCATTCTCTCCCATACCCCACCCTTCCAGGGAGCCTTGGGCGTGGTGAACTTTCATTTAATTCCCCTATCATTCAGGAAGGCTCTAGTTTCTTTGCTTTTGAAAACTTTGGCATTACCGCTAAAAATAACACTTGGCACTCCTCGGCGTGCTAAAAACCTGCGTGAAGCTCGAAGAAAAGCCAAAGAGCCCACATTTGGTACTAGTTCTAAATGAACTGCCCTACTCCACATGCACGTCGACAAGAAGACATACGACTTTATGGTCTCTTTGTCAGCAGCGGTTGACTTAATATAAAGCGGCCCTGCGAAGTCTACACCAGTTGTTTCAAAGGGTGATCCGGGGGACACTCTAAATTTAGGCAAGGAGGGAAATGGTTTCGCACAGTAGGACTTCCCGTCAACCCACTTACAAATAATACACTTGTTGATTATCCGCCGAGTCCGTTTACGAAGTTGTGGGATCCAAAACCTACTCCTCACAAGGTTCATAGTGTCATTCACGCCGCTGTGTAGGACACGCTCATGGGCATCATAAACTATGAGCCTACTTATGTGATGCTTTGCAGGTAATAAAACTAAGAGATGTAGCTGAGCTTCCTTGAATAAACAGTTTTCGGCATAGGCTAATTCCTCAGCCGTCAATTCCCCGGTCCTTCTTAGCATCTTGCTACGAAGATTATAAACGAATCGCTTCTTGAAGGCCACAACACTTTTCAATTTTGACCAATTGACAAATCGTTCAAAAACTAAATCAACAAAGACAGAAGTCACGCCAAGTGATTGCGTCATATCATCACTCCTAACCTCTTTCTTCCTAATTTCCATGATACTTTCTTTGGTTTGTTTCACCGGTCCCGAGCCAACTGGCCACTGATCGGGGGTGGGGGTAAGCGAAGCCACTCTGGACCCACATTCCAAAACACAGAAGCCTTCAGTTCAAAAGGCAACAGACCTCGAGTGGCCAAATCCGCAGGGTTGTCCTTCCCTTGACATGTTGCCGATGCTCAGTTGCAGTAAGAGCGCGAATTTTTTTTGACCGCGCTTCTACAAACTGATTGAAGTGTTGGCCCTTGTTTCGCACCCAGCAAAGAGCTGTGTTAGAATCGGTGAAAAAATGTTCTGAGCTCAGGGCAGTCACTGAAACAAATGAAGACTTTACGTGTTCGGACAAGTTGGCAAGCACCAAGCAACCTAGCAACTCTAAACGCGGCACCGACTGAGGTTTCATTGGGGCAACTCTAGATCGGGAGGCCAACAGGTTGACACCAACTCCACTATCTGATTCAATTCGGACATAAAACACACCTGCAAACGCCGCTTCGCTAGCGTCTGAGAAACCAATAAGGTGAACAGATTTACGAGAGCTTTTGTCAAAAGAGAAGCAATACCTTGAGAATTCTATTGTGTCTACCCTACTTAAGTCCCTTAACCAAAATCTCACGACATCACTAACTTCTTGTGGTAGCTGAAAATGCAAAGCAATGTTTTCCTTGCATGCCTTTTGAAAACCACATGTAAGAGGCACTAGGATTGGACTGAGAAGCCCTAAAGGATCGTAAAGCCGTGCAATCAATTGCAGCAGCCCTCTCATTGTAAATGGTATTAAATCTGAAAACAAGCTTGTCCTCATCTCTACTCCATAAGACAACAAGCACCTTGCTTTCAAGACCGCCTTGAGGCCTTTCGATGGAAGATTGCGTCACTTCCGAGTAACTCATAAAGGTTTAAGTGTCTCCGCTTAATTCGTTCTCACCGATGCTGGTAGAGACTAAAGTGCTCAGTTGCTTGGAATTTGTTGCAACTTTTGTTAGGTTGAACCCCCCTTCCCTTAACAGGCGCCTCGCTTCCAAATACAAATGGCAAGCCTACTTTTCAGTGTCAGCACCAGAGACCATATCATCAACATACATTGATTTCAAGATCTCTTGCACAACATCTAGTGAATCATCAGTGTACTTCGACAAATGGTACCTACAAGTGGCCATTAAGTGGAAAGGTGACGAAGTCACGCCAAAAACTTAACGCGTAAAACCAGTAGAAAATATATAAATTACTAGTTGGGAAGCCACACACTCCGATACACACACGCTCACTGGGTTTCGTTCTCTCCGTTCCAAGCTTGCCCCGCCTATTTAGCCGCTCCAACAGAGAACAAGCCGTCCAAAAACCCAGATCAACCGATAAAGAGACTACCGCCCAGAACCCAGACAAGTAAACCCCGACGAACAGAACAAGAACAAGAAACTTACAAAATAACCTTTTCTCTTGCTGCGCTCCGACTCCCAACTCCGACTGACTGGTTTACAATTACATTTAGCTTCATATACTTAAGTAAAAAATAACTATTGACATAATAGAACTGGCGGCATTGCCTCAAAGAGCAAAGCCTTGCCGGCCTTGCGTCGTCCGCCCCCGAACGACCGGAGACCGCCCTGTTGCTGACGCAGTACTCCTTTCCGAACCCGTTAGGCAGTTTCATCACATTCGCAACAAAACGCAGCTCATGCAGTTCAAAGGAAGGGCTTACGTCATACGATTGTGTAGGATCGAAATTCTTTACCCAAAGGGTTCTAAGGTAGTCTCGATCAGCTTTAGCTACTTAAACCTGCAAAAACTCATGCTGCACGTCGGCAACAAACGCATGCTTCCTATGTCTGAACCTCATTAAGATTTTTACCAGCTCCGGAAGCAAACACGGCCCTTCATAAAGCATTTGATTCAGCGAGGGACTAACTACACTCGACGATCCGTCATACACTACTCTTAATTTAGTAGTTTCATGGTCATCGGGCAGGACATCATGACGTGGCAGATCATATGATTGACTTATTGCCGGTGATTCAACGCCAACGGGCTCCAAAATTCCCGCATCAAAGTGATCCTTCATCACAGCACTATACATTTCGTACAACTTTGGGTCAAGACAAAAACCTCTCAACTGGTTAACTAGACGGCTATAACATTGGGTGTAATTATCTGCTAAGGTACCCATGTTTTCTCGCCAAGGCAAGCTAACTTGATACCGACCTGTGGTCTGATTAAACTTAACAGTATCTGCAAAGCGTTGCATGACACTGGTGTCGTCAGGATCTACAATGCCAACTGACTCAAGGGACCAAAACTTCTCAACTAAACCATCAAGCTTAGAATCCTGCTCACTAGAAACAATAAACATAGTTTGATAAGGACCTTCATCTGCCATCTTGGAAGAAACCATGGGGCCACTAAGAATCCAACCTACTCGGCTTTCTAGCGCGACTGGACCACTTTCACCCCTTCTGACGCCCAATGGATGCCCAATAGTAATCTAACCCAATTAACACATCGATGCAGTCGCCACGAAAAGCCTCCACAATGCTTTCGTCTGCTAACTCAAGGTCGGCGAGATAGCTCTTACAGAAATTTACTAATTGGGAATTAAAGGGTGGGCAAATCTGCGGCACACTCAAGGCTGAAACAAAAATATCTGAGCTATCCAACCCCTTTACGCAAAACTGCACCAAATCACAATCCTGGAAAACAGGGGAAGGGGACCTTTCATCGTTCATAAATCTGCTAATGCGAAGACTTCGCCTACCCAAACTTTGCAAATCCAATGCCGATTTCAACTTGTTCGTAATAAAGAAGCGCTGGCTACTTGAGCAAAAACAATCCTTACATTTTTGCACTCCTAACCAGCGCCACTGCGCAAGCGAGCTCTCTCAGTTTGCAATAGAACTGAAGTCGCTGCGTTGCACATCATTGGCAGAGACCCGGCCTCCGTTTGATAGGCTTTCTTACTCGCTATGGCTAGTTCGTCAGGATTCGGCAGCTTGTTTTGGTTGTCTTGCTTCAGACAAATTGAGGTATGGTGTTTGCCATTACACTTCACACACCTTTCATTGGATTTACATTGCTTTGCAATGCGCCCGGGTCTTAGGCAATTAAAGCATTTAGATGCCTTTTGTATGTGTTCCCGCCTAGCCGCCACATTAGTGACTACGCGGTAATTTTCTGGACGATGGTTTAATTGGCAATAAACGCAGACTGCTTGGACCCGTTCCGATCGGGTTTGCTCGAACGAAAACCAAAGCTTGCCCCGTAAATTTGGATCGATCTCGAACTTGCACACGTGGATTGGTTTCCTTACGGAACAATAGGTGACAGTGATTGATTGCCACTTAACCCTTATCAGCAACGGAATCTGTTCTGTTCCGCTCTGTCCAGACAGAAGTTAAACTGAATCCAACTTTCAACGGATTTCTGGAGGCAATATCAAAAAGGAGCCAATCAGCGTTTCAGTTCGAGAAGATGTTTGGCGCATGTTATTTTAGCTTGGTTTAAGCCAGCCAGCAGCATGGGGGCGTGTAGAAGCAACGGAAACTAGGACAACTGCTGCGTTGGAGATGAATTTAAGTAGAATAAAACATAAAAATATCTTAACGGGTTGTAACAGATTTATTTTTCCCTAACAAGATACATAAATAAATTGTGTGAGATAACCTTCAATTACACTAGTCGCTCACTCGCATTAACTCTCCCAAAAATGTAAAGCTGAAAAAAAAAAACATCACAGAAACGACGAAGTGCCAAACATCCAATTTCTTATTCATATTTTGAAGCACATGCTTGTGAACCTCTGTAGCTTTTGCATCAGTTAACCTTATATGACAAAATAATTCGAGGAAGAAAGTGTGCAGATAAACAAGTTGTAACAAACGCGGTATTTTTTAAATTTGGTTACAAAAAGTTTACCTTTGAATTAAAAAAAAAAACATCGCATCAGAGCAGGAGTAAGTACTGAATAAAAAAAAGCATAACGTCAGGGTGATATGTTCATAGAACAACACGAAGTCTCGGTTGCACGAATCTGCTAGCAGCACTTAAAACGCCATTCTGGCGGCAAAATTTTAAAACAAGCCAATCAGTGCTTCAGATAGAATAGCCAGCAATTACTGTCCGCAGAAAATTTTCCAAGTGTGGAAACTGGTCACCAGCAAATTTTCTGCTGACCAATTTGCGGCATCTTTTGATCCATTCTGTCCGCGGAAAATTTTCCAGATATGGAAATCCACCTTTAGTGTGGATGGAAACATGTCCCGACCTTTCTCTTGCCTCAATTTCTTTCTTATGGGATGTCAACAGGTTCTCCAACTGCCAAAGATCGCCATCAGCATCAAATTCCCTGCTCACTATGAGCGCAAGATCCGGGGGAAGCCGGTCTAAAAAACGGGCACCAACAAAGGACCAAATTGTTTGGAATCAATGCCTAACGACTGCAGCGATCTAATATGCGTTTCCAGCTAATCATAGGTATGACGCCATTTTCTGATGCTATCGGAGCCAGTCAATTCTGGAAGCTTTAAAATAGATTCCATGTGGGAACTAATAATGAAGGCCTTCCTGCCAAACCGGCCAATTAATAGATCTATTACATGTTCATAATTTTCTTTGGTCGGTGAAAACCCTTCGATTGCACTCATTGCTTCGCCCTAAACTACTGACCTCAGGTAATTAAACATATCAATGTCTCTTAAGTCCTCATTCTTATGAATAAGCGATTCAAAGGTATCCCAAAATTGTTGCCATTTCTGTGGGTCACCAGAGAAACGCTGCAATTCTACTTTTGGTAGCTTAACCTTGTTGCTATTGCTTGAAATCTTGCTTCCTCTAGACCGCACTTCAGACCCGCTCTCACTGTCAACTAATGCAGCGCTGGCTTTTCTTAAAACAGTGTCTATCGCCCAAATTTTTGCCCGGACTCGAATGGCTATCTTGGTTGTACCGTTACATTCTTTAACTAAGTCGCTCTCAGTGGAATTATTATTATTTACCATTGCATCATAAATTTCTTCGTCAATAAGTTTGAACTTTTCAAGTTTATTTTGGAGAACCACGCGAAAATCTGCCAGCTTTTTTCCTACCTGCCTCGAAAGGTCAAGACTCTTTCCTAAACATTCGTCTATTACCCTAAGTAATGACGTCAGGTCGCCACGGTAACCTGCTCGTCTCTAAATCAATTTTCTATATTGGTCTGCCATAATGACAACACTGTGCTAGTCAGTTCCCGCAACAACAAAGGACTCTAGCTAGTACCAGTTACAATGACAATGCACCTGGAATGGGAGATAGACAACTGCGGTGCAACAGTTACAACAATAACTAGAGATTCCTGGTATGACTACGCAACCAAGCCCAACAATTAAATACTCCTGGTATGACCACGCAACCAAGCCCAACAATTAAATACTCCTGGTATGACCACGCA
>QQSS02225829.1:0-22237 GCA_003687565.2 Craspedacusta sowerbii | reverse complement strand
GGAAATATGCCTTGGTTAAAGGATTCGTTTATGATGAATGATATTGGTTTGCAGAGAATAGGTGAGCAAAGCTTGAAAAGGTGACTAGGAATACTGTTAGGACCAAAGTCGACTGTGGACATATGTAATAAACAAGTAGGAGGCATCAGAATAGGTTGCATCAGTTTAGCTCAGCATAAAATCAAGCTCTTGTACACTCAAACTGCTTCAGATAAAACATTATGATTTTCGCATCAGATATATTCAGGAATTCATTCAGTAACCAACTAGCTTCAATTCTTTTGGCTACTCTCGAAAAAATTTTATTTTTTGTTACTTCAATGTTCGTAACTACAGCATGCGTTTTTTATTAGTGAAAATCATTGATAAGCCAAGTGAACAGTAGATAGTAAAGCAAGCTAAATGACAAAGCATGGACTTACCGCAACACCAAAGACTTCGATTCCTTTCCTGCTGGACTGAGAAGATTTCTGGATGGCGATCTTAGCGATAGGCATATGCCTTCATGCTTACCTAAGAGTGTTGGATGTATGCGAACGTTTAAGCAGCCGTTGCTTAAGCGCAGCTGTGTAAAGCTGTGTCAGGGTTCTTCGGCCTTGTTCATACGAGCCCTTTGAGAATAAATTTACATACATATATTGATACGTTTTTAAATATAGCAAATATGAATGGCAAGTTCCAGGTGAATGAAGATGACCTAGATGCAATAGACTTTGAATCTGTCGAAAGCTGCATATGATGTCATGCATCTATAACAAAGTTCAAAATATTTTTTGAACGGACCTCCCTCGCTTTGATCTATGTCTCTATCATCCTATGCATTTTTAGGTGTCCAGCAGTGCTCAAACAAAGGGAAAAATAGTAGTTTGATTAAATTACAACTTTGTAAGCAAGAAGAGAATTATTCATCTATGCAGTCGGTGTAAACTTCGAAATCAAGCGAATTTGTTTCGTGAAGCTTTGAGGACGATGTGTTGCTGGGAAAAAAAGTGATTTTCGGTCTCAACATTTTTTGCTTTAATTGCAGACGCAGAAAATAAGGATTCTAAGACGCGAATTTCATGCTAAAGTCGCTACATGCGCACAGGAGGCGCGAACATTTCGTTTACAGACTATCTTGCACATTTATTAATTGGACGCAGATCAGCAGTTGACTGTTAAGTGATACAACGACACAACTTAAAAATAATTTCTTAACTCGAGCGCCATTATTCATAGAGCAGGCTGTGGTGTTCCAGAGAAAAAGGATAACAACACCACGGAGTTTCGTCGCGAAAGTTCTGCGCATGAAAATTCTTTGAAATTCAGACATGGACACACCGAAGTGGAGGACAAGAGCGCAACCCGCTCCAATATTATATGGTGAAGGATAGTACTTACCAAAGTAGCTAACGCCAGCGGAACGAAATTTGAAATAACAGTAGACGATGTGGTCACCAACACAAATTTTCTGATCCTTCGTGATTTTTTGGAATGTACATCCCTCATGTTTCTTGGGCTAAACAAAGAGCTGAAAAAAAAAATAAAGAAATTTCACAAGAACAAGCATTTTCTAAGACGCCCAAACGCTTTTACAGTTTGGAAGCTGCCAATGATCGTAAATAGTGCCTCCACCCCAGAGTGAATGACATGTTTCTTACATTGCCATTCAAATAGTAACTGATGTGGCTGTTGGTACTTTGCTCTCGAGTTTCTAACCTACTGAGGAAAAGTGCTCATTAAAGGCACTGGCTATGTCCGTCGGGTTCTAAACGTCGTGGCCACTTGATGTTGTCCTGCTTGGTATAAACTGCGATTTTCTTCGTGAAGTTTCGATTATGGACTTAGCGCAATCCCCATGCTTTTTAGCATTTACGCTATTTTGTTGGAAATAGTCGTGGAAAAAGCAGAATATTGCCTTTTTGAAAAAAAGGGATTACTAGATTTCGATACTTCTTTTAACGTAAAAGCATGGATTCCTTAAGATCAAGGAATTTTCTATAAATGTGATCTCGTTCAAAAATTGATTTAAACAAACCGCTAGCAATCCAGGGCTTTGTATGAAGGTTCAGTTCCTTATGGGTTAGGCGATGCACTGGAGCAATTATGTCATGAATGGCAAAAAAAAATTTTGTTAAGAAAGGTAGTTATATTTGCTTTTCTCCTATTATCTGTAAAGCCTAGCATCTCTAAAATTTCTAAAGATCGATTAAACTTTATAGTATTTTATATAAATTTATACACTTTTGCCTTTTCGAGAAGATAATCACTAAATATTGTAAAGCAACTAAGGAGGAGCAAGTGGAGCAACTAAGGCAATATCTGACAAGCCAAGTTCCCACAAAAAGATGCTTGTTTGAGGTTATTTGAAAACATATTATCTATGAGTGTTTGTGAGCGAAGGGTAACGAGTTAAAATGACTTCATCAAGGCACTCATTAGAGTTTAGGAAATTATGTTAAAATCTCCCATAAGGATGCCGAATTTGTTTTCCCTGTCAAAAAAAGTTTAAGGTCCTTGGCACAAAGAGTTCTTTTAAGAATTACAAATGCTAGAGTGCGAGAGAGCCTTCTGAATTTGTGCTCAATTCGTCGAAGTCCTAGGTTTTGAGTTACATTTTCTAAATTGATAGGTCATTAGCGCTCACTATTATTAGCAGGAATTTTATCCAGCAAAGTTTACCCTTAAAGATGGTGTAAGATTATTAGAGTTTTTGGCGGAATACATTAAATTTTCTTCGATGAAAGTGCCGTCCGGACATCAAAGGCAATTCTTTCGCGATACAAGTCTGCGTCTTGTTGGTAATGTATTCCCTTACTGGCGTGCTACGACATTTTGCATGGACATGTTGTAAATTCGACGCAGTGCAATTTTTATGTGATTGGATATATAGCACCAACGGTTGTCTCTTCGTTTACATATCCTTCGCAGCAAGCGCAAAAGGCACGAAAAATAACGTAAAATCAATACGTCTCGAATACACCGAAGAAGATAAGAAGGCCTTACAAAGCCAGCAAAGCAAAGATCTCGGACAAACAGGGGCGTTACAGATAGCAGAAGTCTTGCGATTACGTCCGATGTCTACCAACGTATTCAAAGCTCCGGCAACGGAGGAATAAAAACACGGTATCAAGGGCTACTTTGGGCCATTTTGTAAGAAAGCTGACTGTAATGAAAGGAAATAGCAGATCCACCGGGTGCAACACGGCAGAATAAAAGAAGAAATGAAATTTGGCTAACGTACGCAACTCATGCACGGACTTCAGCTTTTTGTGAGTGTAACCGCATACCGGGAACAATGCCGGTTTTTTGGCTTGACTTTTTGATATCTTCAACATGTTCCTTGAAGTCACCAATTTCGATTGACTCTGCTTACTTCCGCAAGGTTCTCATTACATCTTTCTGCTCGGGCTGGTCGATAGGAATCCCTTTGACTCGTGTAGAGTTTTATCTACTCCTGTGCTCTATTGCTTTTCAATAGCTTTTTCGATAATGTTCTACATTCATTGCTTAAGGGTTGGGCTTGCTTGCTGTTTGCATTTTAATTACAGTCTTTAATCATGTTTGTGTAGTCCGTAGCAGTAATTTTTCATCTTTCCGTCATAAGGGCGTAGCAGGATTGGCATTCGCATTCCTACTCACTCCCATTTTACGACCAGTTATTTAATATATTTATATTTTAATTATTTGCCAGTTTTGTATAAATGTTCGTCCAAAACGTTTATATTCAGTCTGTGAACGACTCGGCAACAACAACAGGATCTACATTCTAATGGTTTTATGCATGTCACGCAAAGCCTAGAAATTCTTCTCTACGAGTTTATTAACGTTGCCGTGTGGCACCATTTGCGATTCAAGAACGTTTATTCAATATTAAGCTTTTCCAGTTTTTTTACAAGCTCCACTACACAATTACCCAAGGTTTTATCTTATGCATAAATTCGCCAAGTTTGCTGATCACTTTCACTTGGATGGTAGCGAGGTTAGTGGTAAGACTTTACATCCTATCGAATTGTGTTGGATGGTGATCTGGCTTTCCCATTGCCAACCATGCAAGTAACTAAAATTACGCACTAAGTCCTTGTCTTACAAGAAAATGTAGGTATAGTAGAAACTAAAAACTACAACTCGGCTTTTCCTACTCCAAACTCCTTTTCTATTCAATAAACAAAAATCTTCGGGAAAACCTACTCTATCTAAGACAGTGCGAGAGACGACTAGTTTGTAATCTTCGTAAACTTAACTTACGACTCTAAAAGCTTACTGATTCTCAGCTTTTTGTACTCTTGATCGACCTTGATCTTGAACTCGTAGACTTAAACTCTAAAACTCGCATTCCGTCAGCCTTTACTCTTAAACTCGCAATGAATGAAGAATCCAATAACATCGCAACATATATGCGCTCACGGGGCATGGGGCGAGAAAACCGGTAAAACCAGACCGCTCTACAAAACCCACGCTAAGAACTCTCGCCCAGGCCCCAATTAAATAAATTAAATTTGCTACAGTAGGTACGTGCAAACATCAAACTATTCCATCGTGCTTGCTTAGTCTGGAGCACGATCGAGGTTTAACTTGCATGCTGGTTTGCATAGAGTGAGCAACTCTTCACCATCTATTTTTATTTAAGTTATATCTTTATCTTTTTGCCAACATGCACCCCAGTAGACTGTCAAAAGCATGCATAACAGAAAAATTTATTTATTTAACTTATTTACTCTACCAGCTTTTTTTTTATGTTAGGCACATTTTTCAAAACTCGATATCGATATGCTAAAGTCGCATTTGCAATGACTTCAGTTGGTTTCTTTCTCAACTTACGATCCATATTATGAAGACGTTAAACCATCAAAATAGACCATAGCGCAACAATGTACTTAAAATATTTCATAAAAACAGCGCAAACATTCCAAGTGAATATTATATATGTTATTACAAAAATATTATTATGGTCATGAATTTGCTACTCGATGATTTTGAAGAACAGGGAACATGTCCAAGTAAACGCATTAAAATGTGGAGCTTCTTCAACTCCATCACTGTTGAAATCGTTTTCTTGTTGTTTGGTTAAGCCCTTAGGTAGCGACTCTACATAACAGAATTTTTCTTATTCTTTCAGAAAAGTGTTAAAATTTGGCCAAAAACTTCCTAAATATATTCCAATGCGCTATTCACCAACATTCTACAAGAGTAGGTAGGTAGAATTGCTTTCGAGCCATGTTTATAGATCAGAGACGACACTGCTCACATCGTACGCACAAATTGTCATTACACGAAGTAAGGACATTAAAAGAGTCTGGATCTTACTTTAAATTATGCGACTGTCGGGTGCATAAATTATTAATCAGGGCTCTGCGCTCTTCAGAGATCTGTGTCGAAAGAAATACTCAAAACCTTTGAGACGAAATCAAGAAAATTCAAGGACATCGTTCAACTTTGGAAAGGGGTTCTATTTTCGCTTCAAGTGCTAAGAACTTAAGTCAAGTTTTCCTCGTAAAGGTCGGGGTAAGAAATTTGATTATCTTTTCTTTCTTTTGATCACCTTCTTGCCTGTTGACCGCCATTTTGCTATTTGTTTGGATTGCACCATCGAAATTCCAGTAATGGGCAACACTTTGTACCAGCGTACCGCTCGCATGTTCAGAGGCAAGTAGTTGACGAAAATATGAAGGTCAAGTAAAGCCACTCATTTATATAGTCAGATTCTCATTAATATATATCGCCATTTGAATTTATCTAGGTTTCTTTGTAGCATTTCATGACCTCCTTAATTGCAGAGGCGGTGTTTGACGTTTTCTGGTTTCAGATCTGGTCTGGTTTACTTTTTACTAATATTAATTGTTCGCTTAAGCTGATAGGCCTATATCCCTTATCCCGTTTGCAAGTTCCCAAGTTTTTGTAAATTTTGGATAGGAGTACAGGCATCTGCTGCCTTACTCTTTCAAACATAGGCCATGCAAGGTACTTGCAGAAACGTTTGCTTGCCCCCGAAACCTTGCTATCCTGTAAGTGTGGTCTTTCTAAGAGAGTTGCTAACTTATGGTATAATTGAATAATTATGTGAGCTTTTCTTTTTTTTTTGACGCTATGTCAGTTAAGCAAACACTAGTGCCTGGCCTTTTGCTTGATTTGATGTATGCTGCCTTGTATAATTTTATATTTGGGCTCAATCTATGAACTCAGTAAATATCCATTGCCATGTTCAGAATATGCTTTTTAGAGCATGTTTGTTGAATGCTTCGGCCTCTGCTAAAGGATGCATTGCATGTTTGTGTTTGCTGTATTACCTATTATAGCCTTATTATAATAATTATGTCATTTCGCTGCATCTTCAGGCTAGCTATTGTATGGCACTTGGGTTTGTTTATAAATATTTTTAAGAATGTTAGCGTAATTGTAAAAAAAGGGTCTGGTTTACTTAGAATGATATGTTACGATTGCTTTTCATATTAGCGTCCGGCACTTCGAGGTAGGAAGGCCATCTACATGTTTTACCTAAGTTGTGTTTATGCAACATGTCTCAAGCGCCAAACAGTAAAGGGAAAGATGTTGGAAAACCCAAGTATGCATCTCTCAACATAAATCAGACTTTCAAGGGAACTAAAAAAGTTGAAGCAAAGGCAGCAGGTATATGATACTCCATGTTTATACAAATCACTGTGAATATTGAATAAAAAATGCCATTGAAAAGCATTTTCATTTTGACAAGGTTTTTGGTTTCAAAGCTACTAAAATTGTGCTTTCTCTCCTAGCAGTGCCAGTTTTTAATTCCAATCTGTCATAATGCAATTGATCATAAAATTTAGGCCAACCTCGACAACATGGTTTTCAAACACTGGGGAAAGTTACGCAAACACGCAGGGTGCCGCAGCCAGCTAATCTGCCTTCACTGAAAAAAGAAAATCTTGGTAACGATCCACGAATCGCCCTCGTACCAACAGGAAGCCAAGGATGGGGTGCCAAAGACCGACAGACACCGCCTCAGAAAACCTCAGATCCAGCTCCCCCTTCAGTATGGAACATCCTAAGATTGTGCGATTACTGTGTTTGATGACGTCTGGTCTTGCGTAAAAGTTTTCAAACTTTACTTTTGGATTCTTAACTTCCTCTTTAGAATTTCTGCACAAATATAAGATTTAAAAGTTTTTTTTTTATTAAAAGTTTTATGTCATTTTGTGTGGGCAGCTGGCTCATGTTGGATTATGTAGAGATGCTGTTACACCACCTTATTTTTATTGCAGGGGGCAGCTCCTGTGAATCAAACTACAAAAACTACCCAGAAGCCTGGAGATTCTTCAACAGAGATTTCACTACGCCCAAATGCAGGTGTGGCGCCAAGTTTGAAAACAAGTGGGAACCTCCGCGAGTCTGGAAAGCCTGCATCATGGATAAACAAGATACAAGCACAGCAACCTACAGGTACTGTGTTCCTTAATATTGTTCATGTGTATAACTGTATTAATTTAGGGGACAACTTTTTGCACCCGTGGAGTAGTTTTAAAATTGTTGTGGTGATAGGAGTTGATAAGAGCTTCCAAGGATTAGAACCCAAGGCATGAAAGGATTCTTTTGCTTGGCTAATCTGAAAATTCTTTTCCTGAGACAGGAATGCACCTGACACTAAGTATGGAGTGAAGGTTGCAAAAGGAATCTGCTACTTTGAAGGCTTCTTTGTGGACACAGGCTCCATACTACTCCAGCAAGAACCATGAGTACCTTGATCATTGCCGGCTTGATCCAAAGCGTGATGAGGTCTAGCAGTCCAAAATACCTTGCATGGTGGTCTCGCTAGGCTGAAGCAGACCCCCTGCGTAGTCGAGGTCGACACAGGTGACGCTTTCGCCATCCACAATGCGATGATGGTCTTCCGAATTACCAGGACCCAGTGAATCCAGAATTACCAGGTTGATCAAGAAAGGCTACAATATTGCCCATAGTTCAGTTTCGACTGTACAGAGCGGAGTATGGACCATGTAAGGTTGAGGCAGACCTCTTTTTATCCACACTCTTCCAAGATCTTTCACGTACAGGCCTGGTGCACACTACGAAAATCGGCGGCGTGGTCGATAAATAAATTGACACACAATTTTTCATAAGGGATGCAAGTTCAAGGTTTCACACACCGCTAAAATCTGATCTGTGCAGCCGCTCTTCTGAGTCCAACCTGTCGTTTATTTGGACAGCATTCGTCTAAATCCTACATCTTAAGTCCACTGGTGTGCGTACTCCTTGATATTTGGTGGAGTCAGTTCCAGAACCGAATTTTAATAGGGAAATAATAATAGACGCGTTATCATCGAAGAACTTTCGTTCCAGATAAGCAGGATGAGGTGATCGAAGGCGCTCATATAATCTTCGCCCGGAGCTTTCGGCTCTTCTTTTATCGAATCTACTATGGACTTGGCAGGAACTGGTCTTAACCGACTGATGAGTGTCTAAAATGTCCGCCAGGGTTAACGCAATAGGTAATCAGTGAGGTTGAGTATTTGCTGTCAGAGCTTTGGTGATCAGCCGTTTTGTTGACTTAGTGTGCATCGTTTTGCTATCTCCATCACTCGCAGCTTGGAACCTGTTTCCTCGATCCTACTTGGTGTTTGAGTCGTTAAATTATGCGCTAATATGCGATGCGGAAAACTCCAAGTTCCTTAACTTGTTTCGGATTTTTGTTGGTTCCGAATATGGAATGTATTGACCGGGGTCTAAGGTTGTGCTGCGTGTGGGTGTAATCCTAGAGTTCATCGTCTGCTATTTCATGGTCAGGAAGAGCGTCTGCTTTATGCTGTCCTTGAATATCCTTAGGGAGAGTCTCGAGGAGGATGCCTGAGTCTGGTTATTTGTCATTATGAGTAAAGATTTTTCTCGCGATATGAACTTAAGTTAACATTGGCCATTTATATGCATCTAGGTTGATATCTCTTTTCGAGAAAAATCATCATCGTCAGAAGGTTGATTGATCTGGTGTAACCATTGCAGTTTTGTTGCAATTAACTAAAATATTAGTGCCATTTCGGCTGTTCGTGTTCCCTCAGAGCGCACAAATCCTTCTGAAATCGGTTTATTGCAATAAGACGAGCGGCACAAGTTTAGCTTGGGTTTGTGGCAGGCATGTAAAGTTCCTGAATCTGGTTTTCTTGTGAACGCCAATGCGAGCTTGTTTGCCTTCGTTAGTAGCTGCTTTCGTATTGGATTGGCGTATTTCGCCGGAGTTTTATAAAATGTTGATAAATCTTAAGATGAGCACGAAGTTTCTATGTGTGTGTTCACTTCATGCCACATATCGTAAACGTATAACCCAAGCTCTGCCCTTCTCTGTATGAGAATTGATTGACTAGTAATTTCGCTAATTAAGCACAAATCTTTGTGTCTCATTTACGCTGAGGCTTATCCTTCCGCCTGAATTTGAATTTTGTGCTTTGTAGCTAGGTCAAATGCTTAGTCGTCTTATGTGGCCAGCTCTGGTCATTTGTAATTGAACACCTCCAGATGACCATTATCTTCTGTTACTGTCGAATTTAGAAGTTTCGGGCTCTGAAAGATTCATTCTGCACAGTTTGTGGGTTCGACGGGATGTCCTTTACAGTGAACATTTAATGTATTATTTATGATGTCTGCTATTTTATTATTATGCTATGCTCCAACCATCTTCATAGCTACAGATGGTTTGATATCCTGCCATGTTTGTTGTTGTAGTGACCGTATAGCCTGTTTCTGTTATGAAAAGGTCTTTAAATGTATAGTTGACAATGTGTAGTTAGATGTTGGTTGTCGTGGTATTACTAAGCAGCTTGTTTATGTAATAGCATCATCTTTAAAGCTCGTCTTTTAATTTTCTTGAGTTATAGCAGGACATCGTTTGACTTCAATATGTGAAGTTTTTAAGTCTTGTGATTTATCGATTTTTTGAGCTCTTATCCTGTAGAGTTATGCTGTTAAATCAGCAGTATTTGTTTTTGTTTTTGTTTTTTGCGGATCCCCTGGCGAGGCAAGATATGGACGGTGGTGGATGGCATTTTTGCTGTAGCTGACCCTTCTATTTCTATCCGGCTTTCAGGATCTGCAACATACTTTCATCGAGAATTCCCAAAGTTAGGGGGAGGGGAAGACAAAGATGGAGGTGGAAGTGGAAAGGACACCACAGGAGAAAAGAGCCAAGGAACTGGAGCTGACATGCAGCTGAAGATTTCTGGTATGAGATTGTTGCCTAGGCATTTTCGCCGTTCTTTTGAACGGAATCGATGAGCTTGCGAACATAAAATGTACTTGCTGTTTAACATAAATAATCATGTCAATTGTCCGTAGTTGATGAGCTGTATTTGTTGTTTGTAGGCTCTCCTGTTCCTATTCCGGACTTTCAGGCTACCCATGACCAGCAGCGAGCTATGTTTAATGGGCCAGGGCAGCACGGATCGTATCCCTATCCTGGCTATGTAAGAGTCGCGGGCTTGTTTCCATACAGTTTTAATGATTGCGGTTGTTTTTCTCAGTTATAAAGCTGCAGCGTTAGCATCACTGGTTTCGTGTCCTCTCGACGGAGGTAGTGAAAGTTCGCGCCAATTGTGAACTTTCTCTGAAATTGCCCTCGTTTTTTGTTTCGGATTGTCGTCAGCTTCTGCTTATTGGTCAAGGTATGTCAGACTGTGTTTTTTTTTTTAGATGTATCCGCCACCTGGTCCTGGCGCTAGAAACTTTCAAATGCCGCCATTTCCGTATTCTTTCCCGTATCAGTCAGGAAAAATGCCCGGTTTCGATCCCAACTTTGCTCGGTAAGTGCGTCCCGATGTGGTATTATTTAAGCGGCGAATGCCTTAGAACCTAGCCTATGTTGTAGAAGGAGAATGGTTCGCATGCCGAGGAAAGTCGTTTCCAAAATGATTTCATATCTATGGACTGTGTACTCATCTGGTAAGCGTCTGATTACAGGATGCCCAGGCCGGCTTACAATCCACCTCCACCACGTAATGAGATGCCAGAGAGACCCTCAATAATCAAGGATACCGATCTCAATTCTCTTGATGCGGATTCGGAAGATAACGGTTGGGCTGGCGCACAGGAGGAGGTTGACTACAACGCAAAACTCAAGTTTGATGAATCTGATGAGTCTGATGATGACCGTCGACCGGTATCCAAGGCGGTTCCGTTGTCTAAAGAGGGCCCTGGGTCCCGAACTGGTCGTAATGATGACGACTCTAGTGCCGGTAGACAGGTAGGTCATGAATAATTTTTTTTTCTTTCGTAGTTTGCTTTAACGTTCTACCGTGGAGGATCGTTGTTCGCTCCTTTTATTCTTGTTCTTGATTTTCTTTCTAAGTTTCGAATCATCGTAATAGTATAAAATTTTCTTTTTTAGCTTATTTATGTCCGATTTATGAGTGTCCTTAAGAAGTTGGTATTTCTGTGTATTTGCTTCCAGAATCAGAAGGACGAGAATAATAAGCAAGAATGGTCAGATCGGCAGCCAGACTTCAGCAGCAAAATGTCTCAAGGGCCGCCGATGGATCCGCAGAATTGGCCCCGACCCCCTTTTCCGCAGCCGTTTGGAGCGCGGGGTCCTCCGCTACCACCCTTTCCTTACCAGCCAATGTACGTAGTATTGAATTATCCGTCCCCGCAGCAGCAACAAAAACAGCAGCAGCAACAACAACAACAACAACAGCAATCTTCCCTTGTTGAACAGCAGACAGAAAGCCAAAGTAACACATCGTCTAAGCTGAAGACGTCTCGCTTAAATTCCGAAGATGACAAGGTTGCCATGGAGCGCAAAGCGGCTGCACAACGAAGATTAGATGCGCTCGAAGAAAAAATCAAACACAGAGAAAAGGTTGGAAATTCCGAGCTGAAGGCCGATGCGAAGCTAGCCCATTCTCCCGACCGAGAGCCTGCAGGTCCAGAGGTGCGACTTCGACATGATAGCGAGGCAAGCGACTCATCGAGGAAAAGCTTTAAAATGAGTAAGGAAGTTCCACCACGCTTTCGACGCCAGATGTCTGGACAGCCTATGGATTCTGCTGCTCCAGCGGCCGTGGTCGAAGGTAAACTCGCATATGACATACCAGCTGATCAATAATATGATAGTGAATAAATGACTTCCATATTTGGCGTTGTGTATTTGGTTTATTCGTAGTCCCAATACACCTGTTTATGAGTTATTCAAGTTCGCGGCTACTTATTCTATTATGTCTTATTTAGAAATGCCACACTCTTTATCACAAACCCAAGAAACTGGCCCACTGAGAATAATGAAACGTCATGATAGTGCTAAGTCGGAGGATGGCGGCTATGTGCCTCCGCCCGTTGTGACCCTCTCTCAACCTTCTGCGAACGATGAAGTTGTGTTTAAGAAGCCAGAAGTGCCAGTTGAAAAGGTCAAACCCATTTTTACCACTCAGAAGGATCGTGGAAGTTCAGCTCGTCCTGTGGATGGCTCTACCGATGCGAGTTTGAAAGAGTCTCGCCAATCAAGCGCTTTTTCCGCGCAATCATCAGACCAGCGCGTCGATGCGCGTGAGCGTGCTGGCTCCGCTTCATCCTTGTCAAGTGTCAGGGCTGGTCGGGACGGACGTGATCGCGGAAAGCGGGATTCGGAGGCGCGCGATGGAAGAAAGAAACTCGAAAGAGAAGGCAGAGACAGAAGTGATCTCGACAAAAAATCCGATCAACGTCAACCGGGTGATGACGCGAGGCCAAAAGATGACGTTGACAGGAGTGGACCGAAGAAAATGGAAAAACTGACTAGGGGCAGCGGTAGATCAGAGAAAACGTACGAAAAGGAAGACAGCCATCGAAAGCCTGTGGAAAAGCAGCAAGCGAGCTCGGGGAAAGCGTTTCCGTGGGCGAAAGTTGTGAGCGGAGAACGTGAAAGTGGTGAAGAGAAGGCGAAAGATGCCGTCGGGTCCGCTAACGCCAAGTCCCTCCGAGACATTCAAAAAGAAGAAGAGGCAGTGGAAAAAGCGAAGGAAAACCCTATTGAATCCGAAGGGCTTGGAACTGAGCCTAGCGAAAAAGGAAGCTTTGATGAGCAAGGGTATCGAGGACGTGCCGGAGGTTCTCATGATTACGGCGATCGTCGAAATCGCCGAGATGACAGAGACAGCCGTTTCGAGGAACACGATATCGATAAGAGCAACCGGAAAAGCGGCGGCGACAGTCGTCCTTTCGACGGTCGTGACAGGCCACGGTACAACGATAGGCGCAAAAAATTTGACTCTGATCGCCGTGACTACAGACAAGAGGACAAACCCGAATTTGAGCGAAGAGGTGGGTACGGTAGAAGTCGCGATTTTAATAGCGTAGCCCGACCCGATGATTTCGTCGAAGGTAGGGGAGACGAGGTAAGGTATGACAGGCGAGGTGAGTTGAAGGATGACAGGCGAGGTGACATTAGGAACGACAGGCGAGAGGAGATAAGGGAAGACAGGCGAGGTGACATGAGGAATGACAGACGAGATGAGATGAGGGGTGGCAGGCGAGGGGACATCAGGGATGATAGGCGAGGTGTGACAAGAGATGACAGGCGAGGCGAGTCGAAGGACGCCACGGTAGACGAGGCTGGTGATGACAAGCGAGGGGAGGCAAAGGATGGTGGGGTAGATGAAATAAGAGATGACAAACAAGGTGATGTGATGGATGACAAACAAGGTGATATTAAGGACGACGGGCGAGGTGAGAGGAGGGACGATAAGCGAGACGAGGGTAGAGATGGTAGGCGAAGAGAAGGCAGAGATGAAAGACGAGGGGAGGGAAAGGGCGATGGACGTGCAAGGGTTGATCGGCGAGATGATCGTTACGAGAGACGAGATGTTATTGCGAGAAGAGAAGAAAGTGGGAAAGAAAAGAGAGAAGATAGGAACGTTAAAGACGAACGAGGGGACCGAAGAACAGATAGAAGAGCAGAACGAAGTGATTACCAGGATGAGTTCCGTAGCGAGCGACGCGTAGACCGTGAGAAGCGAACGAGACCAGATAAGCAGGACAGGAAAGGCTATGATGATGGACGTGATAGCAGATCAGACAGACGAGACCGGAGGGACGACGCGTTCGATGATAGGAGGGAGCGCGCTGCTGAGCGATTTGATAGAAGAAAGGACCGTGAACCTCGAAGTGGAGCTCGAGAAGGAAAAGTTCTCAAATCGGATCAGCGAGATGAGAAACGAGCGGAGAGAGAAGCTGGTCGGGGGTCGCGTGGGAGACTTGATCGAGATTATGAAGGCACTGAGCAAAAACACGATTCTGGTATGCGAAGGAGAGACGAGTGGAGCAATCGTGATTATAGGCAGTCAGAGGATTACAAGCGCGATATCCTTGAACACGAGGATCGCAAAAAAACAGAAACTGAAAAGTCGAGCGAGGCAAAACCGGGTCAAGATATTGGTGGTCAGGCTGTTGTTCCAGTGAAAAGTGCTGATAGGACAGATAAGTCGTACAAAGATGTCGTGCAGGCTAAAGACGATGCGGTCGGTGAAGGTGGGACGGTGCAGCTAGTGCCCCAGAAAGCTTCATCTAATATATTGGCGCAAAGCATCAATTTGAAATCCATGTTACCTGGTGCGGACGTAGATTCTATCGTTGTCGATGCACCATCCGCTTTGGCAGGGCCCAGAATACCGGCCCAATTGCAGCGTGAAGCTTCCGCAGTAACGGAGGCAACAGTAATCCCACAGGAAGCCGTTGCTGTGGAGGCTGCAGCGGAGATTTCGACTGCAAGCGCTGTGCCTTGGGAAGCTGAGAATACTGACAGGGATGTTCGTAACAGCAGTGAAGTTAGCATCGCCGATGGCCGTAAAAGTTCTAACAAGGAGTTCCGGAAGAATCGTTCCTTTGACCGCTATGAATTTCCTGGTGAACGGCATGAGTCGAGAGGTAGAGGCCGATTCGCCGAGCGTGGTCGAACGTCGTCTGGTCGTCCGCGCGAAAGAGGCCGCGGTCGAGGAAGTGGGAGTTTTTCTGGAGCTTTCAAGGAGAAAGATAACGACAGGGGCGATCCTGGTTCTCGCCAGAGACCTGCCACAGGCGGTTATGGACGCACATCCTCCAGTCGAGAGAAACAAAACTTGCGCTTGGAATCTGCCGATGGTTATAGTGGGTCTAGTTATGTGACCGATTCAGAATCTGCCTCGGAAGATGGCGCGAAATCCAGACCCACTCAAAAGCGTGTGGATGTAAGTGAAGTTAAAAGGATCCCCTCAGTCGAAGGTCGCAAGTGGGAAAATGAGCGCCCACCGCGCTTTCAGCAGCAGTATCAGCAGCAACGCTCTTCTGATGGTCGTGGTGGCCGCGGCTCATCTAGGTCGCGTGGGCGTGGTGCTTTTGACAGGGGCCGTGGCTTTGAGCGCGGTCGAGGAAGGGGAAGAAAGCAAAGTAACGATCTTTACGTTAGCTCTGGTACTGCGAGCGTTGCAGTGCCGAAGCCCGAAGTTGTCGATGGAGTTGATCAACGCGTTGATGAGGATTCGGACTGCTTCTTTTCGGCCGACGAAGTCACGCCTGAAGAGGGAGAAAACGATACCGCGAAAGATAGACCTGCTCGTGTTGCATCGCTTGATAGCAAGCGGGACACTCTTAGTTCCAGAAGTCGAGGAAGTCGGATCAGGGAAGATTCTCATCGAGGGCGTGGTAAGCGTTTACTGAGCCGTGGTAGGGGTCGTGGCGGTTTACAGGCTCCAGGAAGCAAGTCATCGGATTCTTTTTTAGCGAATAGGCAGCAGGTTGGAGACGAAGTGAACCGCGTTAAGGGGGAAATTGCTCTGCCTGCTGCCGACAAATCCAAGACTGAATCTAAAGCCACCCACTCTACTTCCTCCGCAAATGTGCAGCCTCGCTCTGCAGCGTCGCGGAAGTCTTTAGATATCGAAGAGATATCCGAGCATTCCCCTCCAAAGAAGTACAAGCCGATCGAGAAAAAGCGTGACATTCTTAAGGAATATGATTTGAATGACATAGCGAGTGTCGTTTGTGTAGACGACCTCGTGCAGAGCATTGACATCGCCAATGGTATGTCGGCTACGGAAGATGATGGCTTCGTTAAAGTAACTTCCAAGAAGCACACGAAAGAACTGCGGGATAGGCAACGCGAGGAAGAGAAACGGAAGCTGCTGCTTGAGCAGCAGCAACAACAACGCGAAGCTGCCCAGGCCGCGTCCCGCGCTCGCAAAGCGGAAGTTGCCCGCGAGAAGGAATCTGTTAAAGAAAATGCTAAGAGTAAAGTGTCCGCATTCTCCGACGCACCTATTTCCACGACCGTGGTTGATCCAGCAACTGTAGCAGTAACGTCTGTTCCTGTTTCGCTGTCCCATCCTCAGACAAGCAATGCTGCCATGGCAGCTATCGGTGTCTGGGAACCTGCACAGTCGCTTATGCGTACGTCGCAACTGGCACACACCGATGGGAAAATGTCCCCTGGCTCAAGCTTACCTTCTACTGGCGCGAATGCTTGGCAGAGGCCTTTGAGTTTAGCCACTGCAGCTGTTCAGTCGTCGGTAACAGCAGTGCTTGCACCTTTACCTGACCCGAAAGCTGTTGGTACTGGGAAGCCCAGCTCACAGCATCCAAAGGTTTGATTGATGGCAGGGTTTTTTTATTAGTACCGCAGATCCTTGGGCTACGATGTGATTAAATCTTTAGGTTAACTAAGTTCTATCTACTTAAACGTTTTCTTAGCAGTTACTTAGCCTAGTACTGGGAATACGTGTAAACCGTACCAGTAGGCTCCTGATATCTATGGCGGTTCTCAATCTTTTCTTTAGGCGTCGTCATCTTCTGTCGTGCACTCAGAAGTGCCCTCCCCTTTGATTAGTCCGCCCGCACTACCTCTGATCGGCATTGTATCAGGAACCGTGGGGAAATCTGCTAATGTACCTGTCCACGTAGCTGACCACGGCCCTTCCGGGCTAGAATTGAAAGCCGTCGCAGAATCAGAAATCGCCGTGGAGGACAATCGTGACGTCTCAAGTGCTCCTGTTGCTAAAGAAGAGCGATATAATGACTCGCAGGTCATTGAAGCTGCTGATGGGTTGCCTGACGCAAAAAGACCTCCTAAGCGTACAGGGAAACTAATTAACAAGAAAATAATGCGGGAAACACCACCTCGGTTCCAGACTTCGCAGTACAAGCAGCAGCTACAGCAACAGCAAAGCAGCATCAGGAAGTCTGATGGTCGCAGTGACAGGATGGGTGATGACAGCCTATCCAGAAAGAGGTCTGTTGATCGCGATCAAGCGGTAAGTGTTAGACTGTTGTTCATTTTAGAACCATGGTTGTTGAATCGGTTGTTTATTATTGTACGTACAAGGGACTTAAGCAGATGTTAATCGCACATTTCGTTGCTAAGCAATGTCATCCCATGTGCGCACCCGATCCGTAGCGATTACCATGAACGAGTCCTTACACTGTTGCTGTACATAGGGTGCTGTGCCTAGCCTGGTTCCTTGCTGTTGCTTCTGATGCACTACCTCAGGACGACCTTGCAGTCTGCGATGGCTTGCAGTGTGATTCCCGCTATCAAAGTTTTCCTGGAGTCACATTTGAGCATTTTCAAATCCATGTCGGAGATGGGAATCCGGTTTTGTTCTTTAGGTTGTTAGCAAAGCTCCGTTGGACAAGACGATCAAGCCGCCCCCAAAGCGTATTGGAAGCGGCGGCAGTATCGAGTTGGATGTGCCGAGCCATAATGGTGACATTAGCAAGTCATTGTTGTCGGACGCTGATAAGGTGGTCGGTGCTAACAAGCCTGTAGCTCCTCCCTCCGAGAGCTTGGACCATCGCTCGTTGATATCCGAGAAGGTATGTCGTACTAAGTTTGAGGAAGGTGGTCGTACTAAGTTTGAAGAATGTGGTCGTACTCAGTTTAAAGAAGGTGGTCGTACTTAATTTGAAGAAAGTGGTCGTACTAAATTTGAAGAAGGTGGTCGTACTGAATTTGAAGAAGGTGGTCGTACTATATTTTAAGAAGGTGGTCGTACTACGTTTGAAGAAGGTGGTCGTACTACGTTTGAAGAAGGTGGTCGTACTCAGTTTAAAGATAGTGGTCGTACTACGTTTGAAGAAGGTGGTCGTACTAAATTTGAAGAAGGTGGTCGTACTAAATTTGAAGAAGGTGGTCGTGCTGAATTTGAAGAAGGTGGTCGTACTACGTTTAAAGAAGGTGGTCGTACTCAGTTTAAAGATAGTGGTCGTACTACGTTTGAAGAAGGTGGTCGTACTAAATTTGAAGAAGGTGGTCGTACTGAATTTGAAGAAGGTGGCCGTACTACGTTTGAAGAAGGTGGTCGTACTAAGTTTGAAAACGGTGGTCGTACTATGTTTTAAATGGCCGGCTGAGCTGTGTATGAAAGCGTGGCCTTGTATTCTTAAACAGGGTATTGCACTTGAGTTTTTTGCCGACCCCATATTCCGCTGATCCTGCCAGAAAATGGCGCTTGTCGACATCTGCCACTTTCTTATTTTCTTGTCTTTTGTCTATTGCTTATTTAGTCTAAGCGATTTCGTAAGCAGGTGCGGGGACATGTCATTATGCTTTCAAGTTGCAATAGTTAAGTATGCACTCAATGGGCTTTTTCCTGCAGCGCTTCTGCCTACTACATTTTGGTTTACTTCTTTTTGTTGGAGCACGACTTACCCAGTAGTTTTTTTTTTTGTTATAGATGCAAAAGCGAAATGCCTCGGTAGAAGATGCAGATAAATTAAAAGAAGCCGCGCACACATTAAAGTCTTCCAGTGATGAAGACGACAGGACTCTGGAGACGCGCTCGCTTCCAGGGACTCCTCCTCTACTTGTGAAGATTCCTGAGCCCTCTCTGTCTGGTCCATCGAGTGATCCAGGACGAGCTCCTTCGCCGAATGTTATGGTCTCCATGTCTTCTCACATTGCGCTGGAAATGAATGAAATGAGTCGCCGCTTGCTATTCGCTCGCAAGGCATGGGATGACACGCCTTCTAGTACTTGGTCTGAATCCGCAATGGCTTCATCCCAGCCGGGAGGTCTGGAGGTCGCACTGCCGACGTCAAAAGGCGAAGCATTATTGTCTGTAGATATACAATCAGGGAAAGTTGGACCTGATGTAGAAAAGTCAGTCGTAAATCCAAGTAGTCCTACAAAGGTCGACTCAGTTGTTGCTGTGCATGCCAGTAAAGCGATGGTTAGTACACACGTAGACAAGCCTACTGCAACGATTGCGCAAAACGCATTCGTAAGCAAGCGCGAACATCAGTCGCAAAACAATGTTTGTAAGGTGAAACCTCAGCAACTCCACGCAGTTGACGCTGACTCCCTTTCAACAGGCGTGGCATATTCGGAATCACGTGCACCGGTGTCCTTAATGGAACCTGTAGGCATAGCTTTTAACCAACAGTACAGCTCAGTGCCTTATCTGTCTTCCGGCCAATTGTCCAAGGTGCAGGGCCCACATCAGCGGTACGTGCTCCCGCTCGACCAACGCCAGCGACAGCAAGCGATGCCGTCTAACCTGCAGCAACCTACCATATATTCGACAGACTCGTTTTACGGCGACCTGCACACGTCTCAGACCCTCGGATTCCAATCCTATGGTCAGCAGCCCCCCTCTTCCACTCAGCAGCCTGAGCTTGTCCAGCAGTCGCTGCTGTTGGGGAACATCTATGGAGCAGCAGGGCCGCTGCAACCTGCACAAAGCCAGTTGCTCCGTTGGCAAGTGGTCTCAACGCCTAGCGTCGTGCCGTCTTCAAATACGGCGTATGAGTCGCGGAGTCAGCAGTCGCATTTTACTGGCGCAGGTGCGTTGTCAAATCCCGCGTTGGTGATGCCCTACAACACTCGTGCCTCTGAAACTGCATTTTCTCCACAGCGTATCTCGCACCAGCTCGTTGGCGGGCAGGCAACCGCTGTTAGCATGCTCTTCAATCAACAACCGCAGCACGCGCAACATAGCGTACTTGGCCAACCGACTGGCATTTTCAGCATGCTGCAGCCGGACCAGCTGAGTGGTGCTCAGAGTCTGCATGCTCATTCCAGTGTGCAGCCTCATGCGATGGCTTCATCATCGGGTCACATCCCTTTGATGTTGGATCCTAGCCAGGCTATGCTTAGCGCTCAACATCTGGATGCGTCTGGTCAGCGCTCTGATCTGACAAAGCATGTGAACGCGAAGCCATTCGAGCCCAATATTTCTCGCACCCCGCCCTCCCTCCACAGCCCACCAGCTGTGAACCATGCTATGTCAGTGCAAAGTCAACTTCCGAATCCTCAAGTCTCCACTATTCGTGGAATTGGATCGCACCCAAGTGGGCGCCATGATCCTAGTAGCCAGCCGCTCACAAAGCAGTCCTCGTCTCCTCTTATTGCGTCTGTCAGACCAAGGGCAGCTCACGCGCAGTCAATCGCATCACCCAGCCCTCCCTTAAGCGTTCTGCCTGCTCAAAGTCTTGGCACGGTTTCGCCAATCGACCCGAGCTTTGCTGTTCTAGCCAGTGTGCTTGGTTACAAAGGGGCCCCGATACCGGCACAAAACGGCCTTCAACAGAGCTTCAGTATTCAGCAGATGCAGGGGCAGCAGCAGCATGTGCTTCAACCCGTGTCTGCAAGGTTCACTCATCAGATGATGACAGGTGGCAGACCCTTTGCCGTTCGACAAGGTTCCCACTTAGTCGTGCAACCACGCGCCCAAGTGCCTGTTGGCCCTGGTCCTATTCAGCGCCCTTCTACTATCGTTGCTGCCGTCCCACAAGTTGTAACTCCTGCCCGGCCACCGGCTACGGCAAATGTTCCACCTACTGGATCAGTTTCCGGTGGTACTGGCTTGAGTCAACCTTCCCAGGCGCCAGTGATTTCGCAGTCATCAGAGTTTAGAAGTTTGGAGCACAGACGCATGATCGAGGAGACAAAGCGATACTTCAAGGAAGAACTGCACCCGACGGGCAATCCGCCGTTGGGAGGTACCAAGTCCGAGAAAATGTCTTCAGTTAATGCCGACAAGGGCCCGTCCGATGATGTGAGCCCTGAAAAGGAAAGCTCGGAGCGTAAGTTCGTTGACCCAACCACGAGTGGGTTGTCAGCCCCTTTGCCACAGCGCAAGCGTTAAATTGAAGCTTTTGCAGCCTTTTGTTTCTGCGATCTCGGTCAAGTCATGATTATTTATTGGTAGAGCCTTGTCGCAGCGTCGGACGAATCGGTTGATCATATTTTGCCTTAGTTTGGCTCCGGGGCTTGCTTGACTGCGCATGCGCAGGTATTGCGTGATAAACTACTTACACTTGCTCAACGAGGCTTGCCGTGCACAGTATTTTTGGTCACGAGGTTAGTTTAAGCTTCTTGTCTCAGATTTCTCAGGCACGTTTTTTTTTTAGCGTGTTCCGATTTGCGCACGTTTGTTCATGATTATCTGCACACTGTACGTCCTTTCCGTTACGGCTTCGTGTTACGTTGCGGATTCTCTTACGTTACGGTTGCATATGTTGATGGTATTGCGGTTGGTACGCAAGGCTTACGAGCGTTGCGAGTCTTCGTGCGCCAAGCGTAAAATTGCCGCACATTCCTTGCTTACGCTCGGCGTTGGCGTGTTAATGCGGCGTTCGTTCCGGTCGTTAGCATGTGAGTTGGCAACGCATATTGTTATTGTATGTGATCTGCGTCATTGAGCTTCGAATAATTGTGTTATTTTACGTACTTGATGATGAGTTCTAAACTGTTGAGAGAACGGGATGTAGCGAAAAATTGCTATTAATTGATGCAATGTAGACTATTACGTGCTAACACTCGTGCATTTTGTTCTTCGTTTGTTATTAAACGATATGACGAAGCTGTTTCGTCCTCGCATCCAAACTTTGTAGGCTCCGGATCGAAATTTTCCTGAAAAGTAGAAATTATGTGTTGTGTTCCTAATGCTTCGGATGCAATCGCTGATACTAACCTCGACCATGAAGTCCAGCCGATTAAGATCTGCTCAAGCAGTCATGGGTTATGGCGCAGATTTCGTCGCGATATAAAGTAGGCTTTCGTCACGGCACTTATACCTGACTAAATGCGGTTGTTAGTTGGTCGTTAGGTTGTAAGTTCAGTGACCACTCCTGCAAACTTAAGAAAACTTACACAAGCTGCTATATCTTTCATTGCAGCGTGCGCAATCGTCAACTAGCCAATTTCTAAAGGTTAAAAATATACGCGAAAGTAATTCAAGAACGCCCGGAAGTTAAGCACCCTTGTATCTTATGTAACCACTTATGTTATTTGATCATTATTACGATCTTCTCTTCGTAGCCAGCTACTTTATAGTTTTGTGTAACCTGTCGTAAT